>QFDD01000054.1:0-96133 GCA_006871305.1 Vachellia collinsii | reverse complement strand
CATGTATCTCAATTTTATACTTTCATAATGTCTCAATGAGACAATATGATTGTTCCATCAAATTCTCATTTTATCTGACTTTGTCATGTTTAATTTCAGTCAAATAAGTCTTTAAAGGGTTAAGCATTTTTGCTTCTCAAATCCAAACTTAGTAGATTCTCTATGACCATTGTTTGACCAAGTTTCTTAGAAATCTTCTATTCCTAAACAACATGAAAAAGTAATACTAATTATCTCAACAATTTCTTAACATTTTCTATTTTCCTATAGAAATATTTCAAATGTCTTATGTAATGTATCTTTGTTTCTTTATAGAAACAATATTATCATTTGCCTTCAAGTCTTTTACAATTTCAAAAGTTTGGAAATTGGACTGGGCTTAACTTACTTTTTCTTCTCATAAGATGGGCCGCTTATTTTGTACTCTAGGTAAATATTTTCTTGAATATCACCTTGATCCAAGGTTCTAATGTCAAGGAATTTATTTTTTAGAACCTCTTGATCAAATCCTACCTCTTTAGTATTTGATCATTCACTTTTACCTCCTGTACAATTTCAGAATTAAATAAACCTTACTTTGAACCATTTCCTTCTTGATCCTCTTTAGGATCTTCTCCTTCTGGGTTATCCCTTGGACTCTTATGTTCAAATAAATGAAAAATTAGATTTTTTTTTTGACTCAATGCTTTTAGGATGTGACCAAGAACTTATTTCTTTTCAAAATTACCACCATGTAATTCGTACTTAAGTTTAAGTTCTTCCACATGACCACATACAAAATAATAAAAAAAAATTCTTGACTGTGTTTTTAGAATTCTCAAAATTCACATTTATTCTAAATAAAATAATTACTAATAAATACATATATTTAAACATTTTTAAAAGTATAAAATAATAGAGTCTAGCATTAGAAGCCTTTTAAATAGCTTCATTTTAGCTCTACAATACACCAATAATATGTCCCAATCAAGCTCTTAGATTTAGACATTTTTAGAAATAAATAGAGCTTTATTTGGAGTCCAAATGCTCCCTCATATGCCCCTAGAAGGAGAAGAAATTGAGGAAAAGGAAAAATATTCTGGAAAAATGAAATAAATAAATAAGCCCGTTGGGCCCAGACTATAGGCCTAATTCGTTTTTTTTTGTTGATGGGCCGAAAATGATGCCCAATCTATTTTCTCTTATTTATTTATTTAATGGTTATGGGCCGAATCTGATGGCCCATTCTCTTTTCTTTAAAAAAAATTCGTCTGGTCTAATAAAAAATGGGCCCAGATCCTTTTTTTTTGTTTTTTATTTGGCCCAGTATCCTCTTCTGGTCCAAAACGTGATTTTTTTTTAAATGGTAGGATGAAACGACGCCGTTTTGGCGTCAGGAGGTTTCTTCAACCTCCAGCCGGGTCGACTTGACCCGGTTCATGAACAGGGTCGGGTCCGTCGGACCCGGAATCTTCTCCCCTCCATAACTTCTCCATCCGACCTCCGTTTCAGGCGTTCTTGGTGTCATTTTCTTCGTTTTTTTTGAGATCTACACAATGGGACTAATTTTATGTCCTAAAAGGGTTGATTTCCATTGACCCAATCTCAAAAAACGAAAAATCCATTTTCATTTTTATCCCATTGCTCTTTCACTGTTTCCTCCCTTCTTTTGGTTCCAAAATGTTTGTTTTCGCCTACTCTCTTCCAATACCATATATTCTGTATCCTAGAATCTCGGATCCTTCATCAACCCAGTTAAAAAAAAAATTGAAACCGTCGCTTGTTTTCTTCACACGGTGTGTACTTTGCTTTAGAGTAAGGAAATCATATATGTGGAGTAATTAGACAACAAAGAACAGCATATGCACACACGCATGTTGAATTATAATTCACAGACTATTAAAATTAAAATTGAAATAAAGCAAAGCCTCAGGAAAACCTTTTGCTCTGATACCACTGTAGGATTTCGGGCGTACCTGGAATCCATCGACTCACAGAATACCCACACGAGAACCGGAGCACCGATTTCGGACTCCGATTACGTTACACAGCAAATACACCATGGAAGAGAAGAAAATGTAGAGAGAGCCAATGGAGAATTTCAGTCGGGAGTTATTTCTCTGGCTTCTTGAAAAACTGACTCTCACACCCATATATTACGTGTGTGACAGTTACATAAATTTAAAATTCAAAAAATATATATAGAAGGAAAACTACCTCTTTTAACCCATACATTATCTATTTTCATTTATGCCCCAATTTAAATGGGCTTGAGCCCAAATCCACAAAGGGTGGACCATCATATTCCAGTTCAAAATTGAAATGGCACCCTTATTCTTGAGAAGATGGTTAGATGCTGATTAATGTAGTGGCTTATGAAGATAACTAGGTTTATTTCTGTAAGAACTTTAGTTTTTGGCAGACAGATTCAAGTATGGGCCCTCTCTTGAAGTAAAGTAAATGGAACATAAGGCTGTATACATAGATTTTTAATGCGTCAAGTATGTTGCTTGTATATTCTTTGCTTTTATGCTATTCACAATGGTATACGGCTGGCTGTTGCCAGGCACTCGTTTTTACAAACTTTGACGACAATTGGACCGGATTTAGTTCTGGTTTTTCAAGTTCCTTGAGTAATGTTCCAGCAACATTAATGTGAATAAGATTGTATTTTGCTGGCGTACCGCCATGTAGCAGAGATCAAAAGTAGTTTCAATTTTCAAAAACATGCCAACTAGTTGCGTCTGTTAGATATATATGTATTATAGGTTCATTTCTTTTCTTTCTCATGAACAAAATATTTCATCAAAAGATCAAATATGTAGCTTTTTGTAATATTATGGACAGCTGCTCTCATCTCATAGGGCAGTGACCTTGATCTAGAAATTGAGATTTGTTGAATAATTTATTTGGAAATTGCATCGCAATATTTGTGTCAATTTCAATGACAGATTTTTCTTCCCTTTTTGTTCACTCATTTCAATCTGACAGCAAACTTTCAACGTTGTTACCATCTGAAATTTGCATTTTAATTCTAATGACAGGTCGTCTTTCCTTGTTTGAAATTCTTTTGATGTTAATACCATTTGAAGTTTAAGAAAGTAAAATCTACGTTATCATAAAGCTCTTCCTGCACAGCCAAAAAAAACAAAACTTATTCCATTGATGATTCTAGACGTGTAAGCATGAGTTAGATAATTAATTTATAGATATTAAAAAATACTTAAGTTGAAACATCTATTTATATTTCCATACACAACACTTAAAAGTTTAAACATCTTGTGACCCGTCGATGGGATCATCAAAACCTAACATCATCTTCGAAGGAAATCTAATGATCTTCTTCACAATCATCAGCTTCATCAGAACAAGTTCTTCTCAGGAGGCACCAATCTACGATGGAGATGACTGCCATAACAAAACCCCACAAGCTCTCACTGCCTCCTACACAACCAACCTTAACCAGCTACTCACAAGGCTGTCCGTCGATGCTTCCATGAGCAAACGCGTCTCCAAAACCACCGTCGGAAACACCACTAACACCACCGTATATGGCCACTACGATTGCCGTGATGATGTTGCCGGATACTTTTGCCAGTTCTGTGTCACCACTGCTACCCGAGAGGCTCTCCAACGTTGCCCCAATCAAACTTCTGCTATAATATGGTACCAATCTTGTGTTTTAAGGACGCCTATATGTTTGTGTTCAAGTTTAATGTGATATGCCTATGGGATTTGAATAGCTATGTATTTTGTTTGGTTTTAACGTTTTTAGAGACATTATTTTACGAGATGAAGCTTTTGATTCATATATAGCAACAAATTTTTCTGCAAATTAATTTAGGAACTGACTTTTATATTCTGCTGTCGGCTGTTTTTTTTAGTCCTTAACCTGTTTTGATCAAATATGAGCAGATTTGAGTTTTGTTCACACACATATATTCAAGATCTTAAGCATCATTACTTTTTAAGAAATATGTTGAGGAACATTCATTGTTAGTAGTTGAAGATTTACTGGCATCTCTCCATAAATTGTAACATATAAAGGTACAGCTACTGCATCCTCCAATACTCTAACCAGAACTTCTTCGGGAAGCTGATAATGAGCCCGTTATGGTCACTCGGGGGAGCAACTAATGAGTCGGATCCAACGGAGGGGAAGAGGGCGGTGAGTTACATAAGGAGCTTGATAGGAGAAGCGACGGGGCAGACAAAGAGATTGAGCGCATGGGGAGAGTTTGATTCAGGTGGTGGAAGAACAAGGTATGCATTGGTATATTGCTTAAACGACCTTACTACTAAGGGCTGCAAGCTGTGTTTGGAGACTATGTTGAATAATGCTATTCAATGCTGTGAGCACAAGCAAGATTGGCAAGTTGGGACGCCAAGTTGCATGGTCAAGTACGCTAATTACAAGTTTTACCAGGCAACATCTTCACATAATCCTAACTCAGGTACGGTAGTGACATATAAAAATATATTCCTTTCTGTCACAATATAAGTCACTTCTAACAAAATCCTTTAACTCATAAAAATCCAACATGATATTTTAACAATTTTATTGAAGAAAACCCACCTGTTAATTTATTCTTCTATCTTCAGTTTGTAGACTTTAAATTTCTTAAATTTGACATTAACTATAGAGTAATTTACAATTAATCTTTCAAAAGTTAACAAAAATATTGCAAAAATGAATTCTAAATCATTATAAAGACATTCTTGTTTGTGAATAAAGAGGAAATTAAATAAAAAGAAAAGACAAGTAGATTTGACTTCTCCCACAATTTATTATTTATAAAATGGAGTAAAACAAAAAAAGAAAACGTCATATTATGGAAACTTGTCCTTGATGCCTTTGATTTGGTCAAGCTTCAACAGTAGCCCGTAAGTGGCGGAGAATCCCCCCAAATGGAAAAATTGGGGATAAGCCCCAACTAAAAATTTCGAGTATCGACACTTTGTATGAAATGTACAGAGTACAAGTATTTTCTATATGTTAAAATTCATTACGTTTTCATCAGTAAAATTTTTAGTGGGGAATCTTCCCCCAATTTTCTCAATACAAATTTTTACAGAAGTGATAAATTTAGTGCTGTACATTTTTTGTTACTTTAATACATGTTTAGCGGATGAGAGGCCATGTTCACAAACCTGAAATTACATTTCTCATACCTTCTGAGATCAAAGCAGCTTTCTATGACATGTATTGTAAAACGTTTTATGCAAATTTGTCAATGTTGCAGCCAATGATGGAGTTAGCAAGTCTAAAAAAGCCTTGATCATGAGCACAAGTGTATTAGTAACTCTGGCAGTATTAAGTTTTTGTATCTTCCTCTTCAGGCGAAGCAAGAGTAGAACAGGTATTTATCCCAATATATGCATTATATTATAATTCAATATCTATACAGTCTTGAATATAAAGACTAAGTTGACCAATTTAAAAAAATTTAAAAAGTTAAATGAATTATTTTATTGTATTTATGTTTATCATTTTTTTAAATTAATTTACATTATGTACAATTTATAAATTGATATATTGGTGCGAACCCAATGGGAAATATCCCAAGAACCCACAGCCAATCTAAAATACACACACCCCAAGAACACTAAACAAAGGTTGATGATCCACTTGAACCCTTGAACACGAAAGAACAAGGACCCTAAGTGTTGGAAGACGCCACAAGGATGATCAAGCCTTGATAAGTCTGTAAGTTCAATCAAGAACCCTAGAGAGAAATCCATTCTCAAGTTTAAAGATGCAAGAATGCAATTCTTTAACTCAATAATATAAACTGATAATCTGATTTCAAGAATGAGTAGTACAATGTATTTATAGAGATTACATTCTGAAATCCTATCCTAAAGAAATGATAAAATTCAATCTAAAATCTAAAAAGATAAATTCAAACTTTGAAATTGATAAATATCCTAAAATCTAGGGATAAGGATATTCAAAAGAATATCTTTTACCCAATCCTATCTAATTCAAATTACAGATTTCGCATAAAAGATATAAACTAAAGATAATAACTCATTTAGGCCCAAAATGTGATTATTTAAACCCAAATGAGGCCTTCTATCTATAGCCCATGGTCCAAGTCCTTTAATTTGAAGCCTCCAAGCCCAAAATATGATCTACATGTCAATTTTCAGGTTATTAAGGCTTGATCATCCTTGTGGCGTCTTCCAACACTTAGGGTCCTTGTTCTATTGTGTTCAAGGGTTCAAGTGGATCATCAACCTTTGTTTAGCGTTCTTGGGGTGTGTGTATTTTAGATTGGTTGTGGGTTCTTGGGATCTTTCCCATTGGGTTCGCACCATATATAATTTATGATAAATATGTAAATTTGATAAATAAGTGTTTGCTCAGATGTAACTGACATGTTTATATTTTAAAAGTGGGCAATTTTAACATTATTGTTAATACACATAAACCACGGTTTCTTTCTTTTTATTTTTTTTGTTTCTTTTCTTGTTGTGATCCATTCTTTTATTTATTTTTTATTTCTCTTTTCTTCTCTTTCAATCCCTTGCGTCTCCCCTTTCTCTGTGGGTCCCATCTTTTATTTTTTATTATTTCTCTTTCCTTCTCCCTCCCCATCCCAACGGCCAACACCATTGCACCCAATTTCTCACACCATCCTACAAGTTCCTCTTAACTTGGACAGTGGCTGTGAACTAAGACAAACGAGATAGGCGAGTGACGATGTCGATCTTGCCGATCAACGGGGAAGGGGGGGCGGTGCCTGAGGGCACGTGTGGGAGGTGCTGCTTCCGGAGTTCAGCAACGAGAAATATTTTTCCGTGATTAATTCCGTGATAAATTTTGCTATTAAAATTTCCGTTGAAAATTTCTTCGACAGAAATTTTTATGGATTTTCGATAGAATTAACCACGAAAAAAATTCCGTGGCTAATTCCATCAGAAATAAGATGTATTTTTGTAGTGCCCATTCGCATCTTCCATGTCATAAATTCAAACCAATCATAAGCTGTCAATAGTCTTTTCCATTGCAGGTGGGTGGGTTCCTGCAATTCCCATTTTCCTCTCCACTCATCAATTCCCAATCAATTACTCGTTGACATTTCCGCACTACCTCTGCAAACGCCTTGAATTGTTTATTGGAGAAATTACACTACAGTCCCAAGGAAGAGAAAAAAACACAATCAAGTCCCACAAAATCAACAAATTATAGTGGGGTCCCATGGGACTTGAATTAGATTATTTGTAGAAGTGAAATTACCCTGTTTCCCTTTTGTAATTTGAACCACAACTGGAGAGAGAACAGGTTTTGTGCTTCAAACAAGACCCATCGACTTGTCCATCCACACTCTGCTCTTCCGAAGCTCTTCGTTACAGCGCCGTCATGATTGAGCTCGCGTCTCCACCTGTAGCCGTCGTCAACTATAGTGCAATCCTCCGTGATTGAGCTTGCGTCTCCACCTGTGGGCTGTCGTGATTGTGCTCGCATCTCCTCTGTGGTTTGTGGTAGTCTGATTTAGTTAGGGTTAAAGGAAGTAATCTTCATCTTGTCCATCCTCTGTGGCTGTCGTTGACTAGAGTGCTTCGCTTGACGGAAATCGAAGGAATGGCTTCTCTATTTTACCTGGTATGTTTACCTTGTTGTTCCATTTTGTAGCGTCTCCATGGAGGTTTAGCTTATTGCCTTTCCTTGTCATGTTCTTTTCCAATTCTTGTTAATGACTAGAATGTTTAAATTATTATATGTAATTTGGATGCGCACAAGGAATAGATATCTTTCTCATATTCAGCACCATAACTAAAAATGATTTTATGAACTGGCATGAGAGGACAAGACTAAGTGGTAAATTGGCGATCCCTATAACGATAAACATAGACAAAGCGAAAAATTACATAGAAATGAATGGAGAAATAAGAAAAAAAGAGGCATGGTTGAGATTATGCATATGAAAATATCCATGGAACTTACTGGCCCTGCCTGGTTTTGTATCATAAAACTGCTTATTCTTTTTTTCTTCATTTTTTTTAAAACCATGCAGTTTTATTTTGACCTTTGAGAATCCCACGAGAAGTTTTCTGCTCCTGCACTATCTTCTTGCCTCACACATATGATTTACTTTAATTTCTCTTTACTACAGCAATTGAGAAAATTAGAGTGATTACAAATCTCACTGTATAGAATTAACTTTATGAGGGATATCTTCAAAATGGATTAAAATTGTTTTTGGCTATCATATGATTTTATTTTTTTAAAAAAATAATATAGCCATACGAAAGCCCCCATTATCCCCCTCCTTTCCCTGGGACATATTCCAAAAACAAGCGACTATCCTAATTTGCTTTTATTCTGAATCAATTTATCTGCATTTTCTAGGATTTTTTTTTTGCACAAGAATATAATTCTACATCTAAGAATGCAATTATGATGGTTTTATATGATATGCACCTTGTATTTGTATATGATGTGTATCTTTGGATAAGGAATCCATTTCTTCAAGTTCCTTATCCAAATGAAGATAATTATTTGTGTTCTTCATTTTGTAGTGATCTGGATAGCACACACTACATTGAGAGGTTTAAAAAATAAGAGGCTGAAAAGTTCTATGATTTTTTTGCTTTCTCTGGTGTAATTCAGCATGTTGAAATTGTGAGGTAAATTATAACCGTTAAACTTAAGTCTTATCGGATTTTAAGCATGATGTATGTGCTACTTCTTGATGATTAGTTGTTCCTACTTACTGTAAAGAGTTCAGTTTGAATGTGTGTGCTTCTTGTTAAAAAGTGAATGTGAAGTCTGAAATATTCAATGCACAATTCCTCTGAAGTCCATGCAATCTTTGATTTATGATTGTTAAAGCTATAGCTGATATAGCCCTTTCTATAAAAAGAATGTCTTCAATCAAGTTTATTTAGAATCCAATTATGAAAAAAAAACAATTACTAAATCAATTTGCTAAAGAAATTTGCATCCTTATTTCTTCCGACCATCACAATGAGCTCCTTACCCACCTCCCAATGGAGGGTATGGGACAAAAGTATAACCCATTTTAATTCTATTTATTTGTTTTAATCTACTGTTTGTGATATTCCAATGAAGCGGTTGGTGAGTGATATTTGTCAAACGTGCTTTTTTTTTTATTTTCCTCCTCCATTCCTTTTGTTTTTTGTTTTTTGCTTAATGTCAAGGAACTGATCTGTGTCCTGTATTTGTTATGTGCCTAACTCCAAGAAATAGGTTATTGTACAAGTCACATACTTTAGTTGGAGGCCTTTCATATTTTTTAAATTCAAAGTCAATAGGAAACATGTATCTGTCCCTTTGTCAATTTGGGGCTTGTTTTGTCATCCTATCATTCTTCCTCGGTTCCTCTCTATCCCTCTAGCTAGCTAACCAGATGACCATGCTCAACCTGGCTTACAAACCCAAAAAAACAAAAATCATGTCACTTTTTTTTATTTCCCCCTCAATGAAAATTGTTCATGTTTTGTTGTGCCACGTCCTTGTTATACATAGTCATTGGATATGCAGACGCGTTGGTGATTCGATTTGACATTCGTTGGCTTCATTTAGCCGCCACATTTTTTTATTTTATCTATTATTATTCATATTTGGGGAGATTAATTAAGATCCCATGTTGCAGGTTAAAAAAAAAAGCTTACTCAGTTCCATGAAGCTGTTGAATCTGTACTGTACTCTACATGATAGGAAGTAAGCAACAAAGGAAGAGGAAGAAGTAGATTTATTTGTATTTAGTTGCAAGAACCTTTTTTAATTATATATGTATTGACACATTGAGCAAGTAATATCATTTTGGTTGCACATAATTGCTCCGTTTTAACATTAACAAGTAATTCCCGACAATTTACAATTTAAACATTAAATGTGTACTTAAAACTAAAGCAACTTAATTGACAATCCAACTACTAGCATTGACAACCTCCCAGATTGACAACTCAAGCACCAGTATTGACAAGTAAGTGGCTGTCAAGGACAACTCCTACATTGACAACCCGAGCACCATAATTGACAACCCGAGTGCAGATGTTGACAACTTAGTGGCTGTCATTGACAACTATCTCAAAACATGGGGCCAATTACTACATTCATAACTAAAGCACTGCAATTGACAATCTGAGCACCAGTATTGACAAGTAAGTGGCTGCCATTGACAACTCGAGCACCATAATTGACAACCCAAGTGGAAGTGCTGATAAGTTAGTGCCCGTCATCAACAACTCTAAGATTGACAACTTGAAATACAGTATTGAGAAGTTAGTGTCCATCATTGACAACTATCTCAGTTCATCGGGGCCAATGGCCACATTCACAACTGAACCATTATAATTGACAATCTGAGCACGATCATTGACAAAGAAGTGGCTGTTATTAACAACCCGAGAAGTAGTATTGACAAGTTCGTGCCTTTAATTGACAACTGGAGTACCAAAATTGGATGACCTGAGCACAAAAAATGATAACACACTTAATTGACAAATTAAGTTATGCTAACAACATTAAGTTTATATTGACAACTTAGAGTCCTTGATTACATGTTGCATAATTACATTGTTCATAATTACAAGTTGTATAACAAAAGCATAAGTACAGCAACATATTACTTTTTACAGGTGCATAATTACAAGTATTTTAACCAAATCCCTCCATTTTGTAGAATTCATCTTTGGTATTGGTGTGGGCACCATTTCAACAGCACATGCTAATGATAGTGGCTCTTCATTAACTAAGTTCCATGCAGAAATACACGATCCATCTGAACTTTGAACCAGGTTCTCTATCCTGAAGCCAATGACAACTCATGGTGTTAGTAATTACAAATTAGGATCATTTGAATGACAACTTACATGGCAACAAATGACAACAGTCAACAATAATTCAATAAATTGAAACACCTTACATAAATTCATCCTCTCTCGCATCCTCCCTTGTTGGTTGTGTATTGTCCTTTCCATCTTCTCCAACATATATATGACCACTTTCTCCATTGAAACTAATGAAATGCTCTACCCCTTCATCATCTACCATGTCCACAAATACACTTGTACCATCCAAGCAAATTGTGAATTTCATAACCACTCCATTACTTTCTTTTCCCAAAATAGATGCTATAAGAAATTTCAATTCTTCAAATGTTGTGCCTTCCTTAATGATTTTTGTTCTCACACTACCTCCCACATACCGGATATCACATTCTCCATTTACAAATTTTCCCCCAATATGAATAAAACATAGTATGTGCTTCCCAAACGTACTTGCCATCTTCACCAACACCTTGCATCAGAAATTTATTACTGACAACTCAACCAGCCATATTGACAACTTTTGAGGCTAATATTGACAACACATTTTTAGTTCACGTATTAGTTGTAATCAGTACAAAGAAGCTTATCATTGACAACTAAACCACTTATATTAACAACTATCAACGCTTATATTGACAATACATTGTCAATTTACATAACAGTTGTTCTCAGCATAAAGGAGCTTTCTATTAACAACTAAACCAGCACGATTAACAACTACTGAGACACGTGTTGACAACACATTTTCAACTCACGTAACAGAATTTCTAAAGACACAACAACTTCATCTTTTTCATTAATTCCTCCTGTATACACAGCAGAACTAAACAGAAACAGAGCATAAGTTATCAGAACAGAGCATACTTCAAAACCCTAATCAACATACAATCAAACAACAACTTACATCGTAAAGATGACATACGATTAAAAATGTTTATACACAACGATCTCCTATACACCCAAAAGCCTAAACTAATCAATTTTTAGACAACATTATAGACTTTTCAGACTTTATACAGAAAAAAATATGGGAGTTGCCAACCTCTAAGCTTGCAAATCTACTAGGGGAATGGTGCCTCCACCTTAGTATGGTAGATGATCAATTGAAGGAGATGATTTGCATGATCGACTGTAGAAGATGATGGATGATGGAGCAGAGGAGAAAGCGCGCGAAAGAGAGGAGAGAACGTCTGGTTTTCATCTGATCAATAAAACATATTTTATTTCAATAGTCAAAACAATAAAGGGCTTTTTTGTCATTTTGCTTCTACAAATAATTACTCTGAAGTCCCTTGGGATTTGGAAATGATTTCATCATTTACAGGGACTTGTTTGTAGTAAAATCTCTTCCTTGGGACTGCAGTGTAATTTCCCCTTGTTTATTTATATAATTCCTCACTGCCACAGCAGGTGACATTTCCACACTGCCTCTGCAAACTCGAAGATGAGTATATTATATAAAATAAACAAACGCCTTACATACTAGTATGCTATCGGTGAGAAATCGGGTGCAACGGTGTTGGGGAAGTGAGGGAGAAGGAAAGGGAAACAATAAAAAATAAAAGATGGGACCCACAGGAAAAAGGGCGACGCAGGGGAACCGGAGAAATTCTTGTGTAAACCAGGAGCGCCATGTAATCTTTGGTCTTACTAATAAAAATCCAACAACTGTCCCATGGGTCACACCACACTTCTCTCTCCCATATTCCCCTGCATCCCGCCGCCTCCCTCCCAAATTCTCTCTCTCCTCTCACCTTTTCATACACACCCCTTTCCAATTATATTCCTCCTTATTTTTACATTCATTTTCTCAAATTTTCCATCTTTATTGAAAAACAAAACTTTTATGAATATTAAAAATGAGATTTTTTTTTAATATTTTAATACATTATTTCATATAATTTATTTTAAATAATTTATAATAGATACAATAAATTGTGAGAAAATCCAAAAAAAAAGAGTCTTGAAATTGTGGAAGGACAAAAATTTTATTATATGAATAATAAAATTTAACTAATTGTATAAGAGATTTTTTTTTAGCTAGGCGTCAGTTGCACACCACAACTTACATTTAGCACTTTTTAGCTTTTCTTTCTTTTCAAATTTGTATATTGTTAGGCGTTGGTTGCAAACCATGGTTGCAAACCATAATTGATGCCTAGTATTATAAAAATTTATTTATGAAGTCAAGCTATATGATATAGCACATTTTTTCTTTACATAGTTTCAAGGCTCTTTTCCTAAAATTTTTCCAAAATTTAATGTATCTATTATAAATTTTTTAAAATAAATTATTTGAAATAATGTATTAAAATATTAAAAAAAATATCATTTTTAATATTCATAAAAGTTTTGTTTTTCCATAGAGGTAAAAATATTAAGAAGACAAATGTAAGGATGAGGAGGGATATAATTGGAAAGGGGTGTGTGTGAAAAGCTGAGGGAGGAGAGAGAATTTGGTAGGGAGGTCACGGATAGAGAGGGGGTGGTGGGACCCATGGGACAGTTGTTATATTTCTATTAATCAGACCACAAAGTACATGGCACTCCTGGTTCGCACAAGAATTTCTCGGGGAACCGAAAGAGAAGGAAAGATAGATAAAAAAAAAGAATAAGCCCCATATCAGAAAAAGAGAAGACAGATTGAACCCATTCGGGAAACTGTTAGGAGAATGACTTTTGGCAAAATGTATTTTGGAAAAATGAGTTTTTGCCAGAATGCATTTTGGTAGAATGCATTTATGTTTGGATAAGTTAGATTCATAATGACTTTTGGTAGAATGCATTTATGTTTGGATAAATGTTGGAAAAATGACTTTTTGAGGAAAATTACTTAAAAGGAGCTCCCAAACATGCACTATGTGTGTTAACGGTAAAGTTAAAATTGCCCAACTTTTAAAACATAATTGCTATTTTCACACCTTCCAAAAGTAAATTGTTCCAGCTGTACAAGGGAAAAACACTTGTTTCTCAAATTTTCACCTTTACCCTATAATTTAATGATACAATATGATACCGAAATGTATGAGGGATTAGGAATCTCCACAATAACTCACAAAAATGCTACGAGGTATTCAATCCAGAACACCTATAACCCGAATAAGCCCACAAGGTATTCAATCCAGAACACCAAAGAACAAGCAATGCTTGTTTAAAAGAAACTAAATAGTTCTCTTATTAACTCTAGTCTCAAAATAGCTAACACCAGGTAGGTATTTATAACCTATGGGTAGGATAAATAAAGATAAATGTTTGTATCTAAAAGCCCAAAAAGATATGAATAGATACTATGAGATAGAGACAAGATAATATCCTAGACTTTCTAAAATACTCCTAATTAAAACAAATAAAAATAAGAAAATAACTTAAAATTCGTCCTAAAATAACTGCTTGGGCCTAAGTACTTGTTTAAGTGCGCAGCCCAAAGAAATACATCAAATAAATAAGCTAAATAAAATATTCAACAACTTGGGCCTTGAATAGGCTTCTACTAATGCAATTTTAAGCCCATTTAATCATTTGGAAGCTCCCGTACTTCTCCCAAAATGGATAAAGTTGTTGGGCCTTTCTCTACATTTTTGGTTTGGGCCTCCATCTCACAAATGTCTTTTTATCATCACTTGTAAAGATTCCTTCATTCTTTTGCTCCTTGAACATGTCATTGGGCTTCCAATGTCTTATAAGGGATCGTGGGCTCTGAATGTAGGATATGAAGTAGATTCTTGATTCCTATCATTCCCTCCCTCCTAAAAAGGATTCGTCCTCGAATCTCCTACATCAAATAAGGTTAGGTCTGACACATTAAAGGTAGTAGAAACATTACCATAAGAACCAGGATGGTCAATCTTGTAGGCATTATCGTTAATTCGCTCCAACACCTGAAACGGACCATCACCCCTAGGGTGTAACTTGGACTGCCTCTGGGTAGGAAAGAATCCTTGTCTGAGGTGTACCCAGACCCAATCACCTGGCTCAAATACAACCTTCCTACGTCCTTTGTTTGCTTGTACTGCATATTGCTCATTTCTTCGCTCGATGTTTGCTCTTACCTTGGCATGTAACTCTGTAACAAATTCGGCCTTTTTCTTGCCATCAATGTTAGCTCTTTCATGTTCAGGTAATGGTAAAATATCAATAGGAGTAATAGGGTTGAAGCCATACACAACTTGAATAGGTGAAAATGATGTAGTAGAATGTATTGTTCTATTATAGGCAAATTCTATGTGAGGCAAGCATTTTTCCCAATTCTTTAAATTCTTTTGGATGATCGCACATAGTAGTTGGGTTAGTATCCTATTGACAATTCTGTTTGTCCATCTATTTGAGGGTGTGCAACAGTCGAAAACAAAAGTTTAGTTCCTAATTTATTCCATAACGTTCTCCAAAAATGGCTAAGGAACTTAATATCACGATCACTAACTATGGTTTTAGGTAACCCATGTAATCTAACAACTTCCCTGAAGAACAAATTTGCAATATGTGTGGCATCATTCGTTCGGGAACATGCAATGAAGTGGGCCATTTTACTAAATCTATCAACAACAACAAATATATTGTCCATCCCACCAAGAGTCCTAGGTAACCCAAGTACAAAATCCATAGAGATATCAACCTAAGGGTGTGTAGGAACAGGAAGGGGTGTATATAAACCATGAGGTTGAGTTTTAGATTTAGCCTGCTTGCAAGAAATGCATTTATCACACATAGATTGTACATCATGCCTCATGCATGGCCAATAAAAATGTTCATTCAAGATATCTAATGTTTTAGCGACACCAAAATGGCCCATGAGACCACCACCATGAGTTTCTTTCACAAGCAACTCACGAATAGAACATTTAGGCACACAAAGCTTATCACACTTAAGTATGAATCCTTCATGTCTAAATAAATCCTTAAAGCATGATTTTTCACAATTATGCCAAATTTCACTAAAATCAACATCTTTCTCATACAATTCCTTTATCATTTCAAAACCAAGCAGTTTCACATGTAAAGAAGTAAAAAGAGAATGACGTCTAGATAATGCATCAGCTACTACATTTTCTTTGCCTTGCGTGTACTTAATCACATAAGGGAATGTTTCAATAAACTCAAGCCACCTAGCATGCCGTTTACTAAGCTTACCTTATGATCTTATAAACTTCAAACTCTCATGATCAGAATGAATAACAAATTCTCTTGGCCACAAATAGTGTTGCCAAGTTTGCAAAGTCCTAACTAATGCATAGAGTTCCTTATCATAAGTAGCATAATTCAATTTAGCCCCTGTTAATTTCTCACTAAAATAAGCAACGGGCTTAGAATCTTGCATTAGAACAGCCTTTATACCAACGCCAGAAGCATGACATTCAATTTCAAAGGCTTTATCAAAATTAGGCAAACTAAGAAGAGGAGCACTAGTTAGCCTTTCTTTAAGAATGTTAAAAGCACGTTCATGCACATCAGTCCATTTAAAAATAACATGCTTTTTCACAAGTTCATTCAAAGGAGCAGCAATTGAACTGAAATCTTTCACAAACCTTCTATAAAAACCTGCTACACCATGGAAACTCTGAACTTCACTTGCGTTTTGAGGTCTAGGCCATTCTTTAATTGCTTTAACCTTATTTTCATCAACACTAATTCCCTAAGAACTAATCACATAACCAAGAAATACAACTGACTCCAAACAAAAAGAACACTTTTTAATGTTGGCATTTAACTTGTGTATTCTCAATGTATCAAAGACAGCTTTCAAATGTTCAATATGCTCATTTAAACTCTTGCTATATATTAAGATATCATCAAAATAAACTACCAAAAATTTTCCTATAAAAGGTCGAAAAATATGATTCATAAGAGTCATAAAGGTACTTGGTGCATTGGTTAACCCAAATGGCATGACCAACCACTCATAAAGTCCAAATTTAGTTTTAAAGGTAGTTTTCCATTCATCCCCTTCTTTCATCCTAATTTGATGATACCCACTTTTCAAATCAATTTTGGTGAACAAGCAAGAACCATGTAATTCATCTAGCATGTCGTCTAGTCTAGGAATGGGATACCTATACTTTATTGTAATTTTGTTGATTGCCCGAAAATCAACACACATACGCCACGTACCATCTTTCTTAGGTACTAAGAGTACAGGAACAGCTCAAGGACTAAGACTTTCCTGCACAAATCCTTTCTGTAAAAGGTTATCAACTTGCTTTGGGATTTCCTTAGCTTTCTCCGGACTTGTTCTATATGCTGGTCTATTTGGAATGGAACATCCGGGGACAAAATCAATGCGATGTTAGATCCCTCTTAAAGGAGGTAAACCATCAGGTATCTCTTCGGGGAATAAATCTTCAAAATCCTGCAACAAGGAAGATATATAGGTAGGCAAAGAAGGATCAATGTCGTTAGTAGATAAACAGACTTCTTTGCACATAAGTGCAAAAATTAATTGTCCTCCCTCTAAAGCACTCTTAACCTCTCCTTTTTTCGCAAACAAACTAATTTCCTTTTTTCCCTCCTTTTCTTTTCTCTGTGCTCCCTTTTCTTTTTCCTCATTAATTTTGTATCTCATATTGAAATCCTTTGCGATGCTAACTTGATCTTCATATGCTTGGATAGGTCGGATAGGCAATAAGGTAATTTTACTGTTGTTATGCCTAAAGGTATAGGAATTCTTGTAACCATCATGCTGGGATCTCTTATCAAATTGCCATGGATGCCCAAGTAATATATGACAAGCCACCATAGGTACCACATCACATAATACTTCATCAACATACTTCCCAATAGAAAATGAGACCAGAACTTGTTGGGTAACCTTCTCTGCACAATCATCAAACCATTGCAACTTATACGGTTTAGGATGGGGAATAGTTGGCAATTTCAATTTATCCACCAAAATGGCGTTTGCCAAGTTTGCACAACTCCCACTATCAATTATCATACTGCACCTCTTTTCTTGTATATGACACCGAGTATGGACTATATGCTCCCTTTGCTCATTATCTTTATCTTCTTGAGGTTGCACATGTAAGGAACGAATGTTGACTAATGCTTCACCGGTTGTTACTCCTTCTTCAACATCAGATGCATCAGTCAATGGGGGCATGCCTTCATATTCATCATCATTATTTGTATGCCTTCATATTCATCATCAATGGGGGCATGCCTTCTTGTAACCTGGCTCTGATACCAAATGATACGGAAGCGCACGGGGGATTAGGAATCTCCCTAAGGATCTCCACAATAACTCACAAAAACGCCACGAGGTATTCAATCCAGAACACCTATAACCCGAATAAGCCCACAAGGTATTCAATCCAGAACACCAAAGAACAAGCAATGCTTATTTAAAAGAAACTAAATAGTTCTCTTATTAACTCTAGTCTCAAAATAGCTTACACCAGGTAGGTATTTATAACCTATGGGTAGGATAAATAAAGATAAATGTTTGCATCTAAAAGCCCAAAAAGATATGAATAGATACTATGAGATAGAGATAAGATAATATCCTGGGCTTTCTAAAATACTCCTAATTAAAACAAATAAAAATAAGAAAATAACTTAAAATTCGTCCTAAAATAACTGCTTGGGCCTAAGTACTTGTTTAAGTGCGCAGCCCAAAGAAATACATCAAATAAATAAGCTAAATAAAATATTCAACAACTTGGGCCTTGAATAGGCTTCTACTAATGCAATTTTAAGCCCATTTAATCATTTGGAAGCTCCCGTACTTTTCCCAATATGGATAAAGTTGTTGGGCCTTTCTCTACATTTTTGGTTTGGGCCTCCATCTCACAAATGTCTTTTATCATCACTTGTAAAGCTTCCTTCATTCTTTTGCTCCTTGAACGTGTCATTGGGCTTCCAATGTTTTGTAAGGGATCGTGGGCTCTGAATGTAGGATATGAAGTAGATTCTTGATTAATAGATTCTTGATTCCTATCACAATAAGTATTTCAGAGAGAATATGAGATATATGTTTAATTAATGGATTCACTTAGCTTCCTTTATCTTTTTAAATTAGTCAATGATATTATATTAAAGACTGGAGGTAGTGTATGAATTGTCTTTTTTTTTGCCAACATATGAATTGTCAATATAACCTTATCCATAATATATTTGAAGGTTTATTTCAATTAATTTGTTCCATTTCATTCAAAATGACTTTACGTAATTGTCTTGTAGATGAAATGACATTGGAGAGCATTCCTATAATTCAAAGTGATAGTTCACTGAATACATACCTGCCTACTATCCCTTTGCTTGTGATTCAACAAAGCACTCATCACTTTTCAGAGGATTCTAAACTGGGAGAAGGTGGATTTGGTTCTGTTTATAAGGTACAAATAGATGGTCTTTAGAAGTTTCAATTATCAAATGGTTTGAGTATTTGTTCCCCCCGCTAAAAGTTTAATTCGATTTTGAATATGATTTCCTAGCTTAGGTTTATCATTGACTAATTTTAATGATAAAAAATTTTAGTTTATTCTTTATTATCGAGCTTAGATAGATGTGAAATATACTTCGATTTCACTAGTCCTGCTATGAATTGAGAAGGAAGTTAATAAGTTGATGATGGAGCGATGTGTGTATTTGTGAGTGTCAAGTGAGTGGGAATGAAAGTAAGGAATGAGTTCCCTATTCAGGATCTGAATGTCATCTACCTGAATGTGGCATTACTTTATTATGCCAAGCTGAGATGGAGATAGAAATGGAAAAAAAATGAAAAGCAAGAGTACATAATAGCCATGTGGAAGTTGAGTTGGAAGGAAATTTTTGTCACGTAGGATGAATTACATCAATAAGGATAATAATATAAAAAGTTAAAATATAATGGACTGAGTCATGAATGAATTAAGAGTTCAGAAACTAAATTGCACTAAGTGATAGTTGAGAGATTGATTTATAAGTGAGTCAACAATTAAATAGTTAAAAGATTAATTTTCTTTATTATGTTTTTCAAGAACACATGATATATATATATCTTTATCGTGAGAGCTTTTTGGGTAATCAATAAGCATTTTCTTCTCTTCTAGTCTTCATGAGCTTTATTGAGGAATTTTTTTCTCATAGTTTGATGATGTATTTGATTCCCATTACATCTTTATAGTTAGGATGTAGAAGGTCACAGGCCCAAAGTCGTCCGAGTCTTAACCAGGGCATAGACTTAGCCAGTGTGCATCATTTTACAAGAATAGGATATAGTATAGATCAACCAGAAAAGTTATGCATTTTGTTAGGATCGGATTTGACCAAGAGGGGGGTGAATTAGTCTAATAAAAATTTTCGCGAGCTTTGAACGTAAAACAGAGTATGAAAGAAAGTTGGCACAGGGATTAATCCTGGTTCGGTCCTCTTGACCTACGTCCAGTCCTTAGAACCTTCTGAGCTTTTCAAATCCACTAATCTTAAAAGATTACAAGCAAACAGAAGAAGGACTCTCCCTCTTCCTAACTCAAACTAACCCTCAGACACTTTTGCTTGTGTCTCAACTAACTCAAGATTCTCCAACCTTGAGTAACTCTCACAAACTCAATAAATGAACAATAAATGAATCAGTATATTCTCCTTTCTGAGAATTTAATGATAATCACTGAAGCTCTTGAAAGAGAGTATGAAAACAGAGTAAGGTAGTTGAAGCGTAATGAATATGTTTTCTCGTATATGCATTATCTGTCTTCGGTGACTTGAATGCTTTGCCTTTTATAGGTGAGAAGTATTAAATGTCCGTTAGAGACATTTATGTTTCCGTTAGACTCATCATCGTCATTCAACTTCCCACATTGAATGTGTTTGTGTGCTTCTGACAGTAGGTAGGATGAAATTCTGAGATTTTGTTCATTGAATCTCTTTTTGTTTAGGCAATCAGAACTTCATTCCCTATTAATAAATAAGTCAGTTGAGCATTTATGATGGTTGGTGTGATTCAAATAATCGTTGCATGAATAAGGAAAGATTTTGAGATCAGAATAAAGTTTCTGACATGCTGCGTAACTGTCAGAAAGAAGAACTCAAGTTTTGCTTCTTCATAACTCGAGTTATTGAAGAATTTTCAAAGTAGAAATCTCATAACTTTTGTTGTAACTCGAGTTTTAATAAGAGTTTTGATAAAACTTGAGTTGTGGAACATAAAACTCGGGTTTTCAAAAGTTCCAGTAAGCCAAGATACTTTGTGCTCCTCGAGGCTCGAGTTCCAATAGACAAAACTTCAAGTTTTGACAATTTTCAAATCATAACTTTCATTAGAACTCGAGTTTCCTTAAGAGTTTTGAGTTACAACATGTCTTCTCTTCGAGACTCGATTTTTGTCTCATGAAACTTCAAGTTATAGGTATTTCAAAACAAAACTTTTATGTATAACTCGAGTTTCATTGGAAGTTTCAGGTTTAAAAAGATTTTCTTCTCAAAACTCGAGTTTTAATACTCAAAACTCGAGTTATATGAAAACTCTTAATGAAAGTTGAAGTTTGAAAAAGAAGTTTTGAAGTTTAGAAATTTTCCACAGCTAGAAACTCGAGTTCTGTCTTCCCAAAACTCGAGTTATGCCTTGACTTTTGCTTAAACTTTAAGTTGAGAAGGAAGTTTCATTTCTCTCTCTTCGAAACTCGAGTTCTGATACTCACAACTTGAGTTTCATCAAAACTTTCATTGAAACTTCAAGTTTTGGAAGGAAGGTTCGAGTTTCAAAAATACTTTATAGCCCGAAACTCAAGTTCTGTAAAATGAAACTCGAGTTTGGCCAAAACTTCCAACATAACTTGAGTTTCCATTGAGAATTCTGATTTTCTAAAACACTTCCAACATTCAAAACTCGAGTTCTAAATCACAAAACTCGAGTTATATGAAAACTTTTATTCAAGACTTGAGTTCTACAGAGAGTTTTGCATTTCTAAGCCCTTTCCAAAACCCGAGACTCGAGTTTTGACTCCCAAAACTCGAGTTTTGATAGAACTCGAATCAAAACTTGAGTTCTCTTGAAAGTTTGAAATTTTGAAAACATTTTTAAACACTATAACTCGAGTTCTAAAGTTCATAACTCGAGTTCTCTTTAAGATTTCATTTAAAACTCAAAGCTTTCTAAAACTTTCTGAAAACAAACAATCTAAACATAATTTCAAAAACATATTTGTCATCATCAAAACATTATCTCAACACATTTAAGTATATGCCTCAACGAAAAGTCCTAACTAGCCTAAAACAAAGCCCAAACCACAACACAATCTAATATATAAAGTCTATAAGCAACTAACTAGCATTTCCTTTAAAAAATAATCATAGTCTGCATATTGTCAAGTACCAAATTGAAAAAACAAAGTAGTCAACATCAGTGAACCATTACTCAAATTGATATTGAATCTCATTTGAGATGTAATGACAAGAAGGAAACCAAGTAGGCCATCGCTAGTTGTAAAATTTATTGTGGAGAAGAATTTAAAAAGAGTTCCTTAATTTGAATGAGATGCTGGATATTATTGGACCTAATGTGGGGAATTTTTTTAAAGGAATGACCTTGCTTGATTTTGTAATGCTTGCTTGCTTAATGCCTTATCAAATTTTTCATTAGGGAACACTACCAGATGGGAAGGAAATTGCTGTTAAAAGGCTCTCTCAAACTTCATATCAAGGTTCACAAGAATTCATGAATGAAGTGATATTCATAGCAAAATTGCAACATAGAAATCTTGTTAGACTCTTGGGCTGCTGCATGGAGGAAAATGAGAAGCTACTTGTATATGAGTACATGCCAAATTCTTACCTTGACTCGCACCTTTTCAATAAGTTTTCTAAACTCCCTATATCTTCCATTTTTATTCTTTATTATATGGCTCAAAATTAATATTCCTACTTATTAGCGACAAAATCAACTAGCACTACAAAAAAATTGACTTTTAGCGGCGACTTTTGTCACCGCTGAAAGTATCATTGCTGAAGGTTTCAAGGGCGACAGAAAAAAGTCACCGCTCAAGATACCCTTCAGCGGTGACAAAAAAGGCTTTCAGCGTTGACAAAAGAGTCGTCGCCGAAGTGTACTTTCAGCAGCGACAAAAGTCGCAGCTGAAAGTATTTTCAAAATTATTTAAAAAATAATAATTTTAAAATTATTAAAAATAATAATTTACTCCGACGACTGCCATATCATCACCGGTCGGTGCCACGTTACCGACGACTGCCACATCACCATCATTCCTTGCACACCACATGTCGTCACATATATATCACCTCACAATGCCACGTGTCACCATTTGATAAATCTGAAGTTTTGCCTCCTCCAAGAATCGAACCTCCAACCTCTTAGCCACGTATGTGAGCCTTTGCCAGTTGAGCTGCAATGACTTTACATACTTTAAACGCATATTTAAATATATATATATAATATTTTACTGTATATTAAATTGTAGACATTTATATATAAGCACACATATTTAAGTATATATATTATTTGTATATATATCTATATATACAATATATAATATTAATATAAACTAAAAGTAAATTGAATGATAACTTTTAATTTTATATATAGAATATTATTGATTGAATAATATATTATTTTTATAAATTATATAAATATTAATATAATAATTTTTATTTCTTAAAAATATTATTTTTAGATAAAAAATTATTTCAATAAAAATTTTAAAAATTAAATAATTAATTTTTAATTAATTTAAAATTAAAAAAATTACCTTCAGCGGTGGCACAAAATGTTATATTCACTACAAAAAAACACTAGATTTCCAATGGAATTAGTTACAGAATTTTTTCCATGGATAATTCCGTCAGTAGCAAAACTAGCCACGGAAAAATATTCCGTGGCAAATTTAATTATTATTAATTAATTATTAATTTCTAATTGAAATTTCTTATTTATTTTATTATTTATTAAATTTTAGTTAGTATATTAATTAAAATGAATATTAAATATGAAAATATTAGAAATAATATTTATTTTATTTGCAATAAATTTTCTATTAAAATCAATATTTTTAAAATAATAAAAATTATGAAATTAATAATGATATAGATATATAAAAATTATGGTCCAATCAATAATATATTATATATAAAATAAAATGAAAATATATAAAATAATAAACACATAAATTAAAATTATCATTCAATTTATTTTTAGTTTCTAATAATATTATATATGTATATGTGTATATATTAAATATGTCTTTGTGTGTGTGCGTGCATATAATTATAAATGTAAATAATTTATTATACAATAGAATGTTATATATATATATATATATTTAAATATGCGTTTAGAATATATAAGGTTATCGCGGCTCAACTGGTAAGGGATCACATGCGTTCACAAGTGGTTGGGGGTTCGATTCCTAGAGGAGGCAAAATTACAGATTTATCACGTGGCAACACGTGGCAATTGGTGGAGGTGACATGTGGCAGGAGCCTTGGCTGTGAGGTGGCGGCTAGCGGAGGTGACGTATGGCATTATTATTTATTAATAAATAAATAAATTTGCCACAGAAATTTCCGTGGCAAAATTACCAACAGAATATTTGGTCGGAAATTTCGTGGTAAAATTACCGATGGAATAGTCCATCAGAAATTCTATTAGTAATTTGTGATGGAATTAAAATTTCATCGGTAACCAATTTTGACGGTGAATTTAGCGATAGAACAAATTCTATCGAAAATTTCATATGTAATTACGTTCCATGGCAAACCAAAATTCCTTTGGTAATTCCATGACTAATTTCATTTTTTTTGTAGTGATTAGTTTATAAGTCAATTAAATTAGTTTGAAAAAAAATAATAAATACACATACTTTAAAGTAATATATTTAGTGTTTTAAATTTCCCAAAAACAGTCAACGGGTATTAAAGATTGGGGGTAATCTTAGTTATTAAAGAAAGACTCTTTTAACCACCTCCATTCTTATATTTCTTAGATGTAGGATGATAATAAAAGGTTTGGCTTTTACCAACTGGTAATGAAATAACACACTACTAAATAGCAAGTAATGGGACGCTATTTGTTCACCTACTAAGCTTTCAACATAATACTCTTCTCTAGCCTTTAGCTTCAAACTTATTTTCTTATTCCTCTCCTAACACTAACATGAAACCCCACAACAATTAATTCAATTCCTTTTTGTATAATAGCAAGTAACTCTTATTTCCAAAATTTCCCAAACTTAAATGATTAGCATCATTAATGCTTCTAAATATGTAAAAAGCTTCGAAGAGTCATAACTTAATTTGGAAAATTTCTATTACAGTGATTCAAAACTATACTCAAAGCACTGTTCATCCTCTATGAAGAAAAATTACCATTTAAAATTAATATTCAACCTAGACTCTCAAACAGTGCTCTAGATTTATTATTTGTTTGGCAACTTTTCCAGATTTTCAAATTTCAAAACCAAAATTTGATAGTCCATACCGTACAATTTACTTGTCCAAATATTGCATTATAGGACTCATTTTAATGCTTATTATGAGTACTACTTGCTTACAAAATGTCATAGTCAACAAAGATCATTTAGCCAATTAAAAATCCGCACAAAGTCAACTATCCAGAAAGCTTACATGCAAATACAACACCCCGAAAATTCCAGCTTCAAAATAATGTTAAAATCATACAATTTACTTCAACTTTTGAGAATCTTTATTATCCACAATCACAGCACCACGTTTGGTGCTCCAAATTTTCCATCCACCGATATTCAGCTTGTTATCAACACATATTTCCACTACCCACTTCAACACTTTCTGACCATGTTCGCTGCAACAAACTTTTAGATTCACGTGTTGGTGAAATTACAATTGTGCCCCCCATATTTCAATTATTTCCATGCTGGTCCCTTTTTCCCTTTCTCTTTTACAAGAAGACATTTTAAGTATGAAACAAACAGATAATTCCAGTATCTAGCTAAAAGATTTCATCCAGGATGAACCATGATCATATACAACATTGACTTATATACACAAGAAATGAAAAATCCTTGAAAAACATGTTTAGCTTTGAAGCTATATGATGTCCAATTATGGAAGATTAAAATTAGTCAACTAGGTGAATCTCAAAAATTCCCACTTGAGTTACTATTCCTTTTGAAACTTGGAATTTTGGCCCAACTTTGAAATTTCACCGCTAATTCTAGAAAATTTAAAACCAAGTGATTCAAGTCTCTATTTTTTTTATAAGAAGTGATTCAAGTCTCTAAAGAAAGCTTTTTCAATCTTTTATATGGGAAAATACTCATTTGAACAAGCTTAAGCTCAAACATCCACTTAAACAATGTGAACTTCATTGTTCCTTTGGTAAAAAATGGGAGACTTCGTTGTAGCGAACTTCTTCAATATAATATGGATTTGCTCTCTAACCATGTTTGCTATGACTAACTACGGCGAACTCCTCCAAAATGCACTCTCTAACCACTTTTGCCGGGGTGCACTCTGAACTTTGATTGGGTGAACTTTGCTGCTGTCATTTTTCTAACTTTTAGCAAAATTAAAAAATATATATGTTTTTGAACACAAGTCCAAACCAAGCAAGTTATAGCTCTTTAGAAAGCTTGGGAAATAATCTACTTGTATGTAAAATTTCATGAGAATTGGATTTCATTTGCTCATTTTATCCTATTTTGTCACATTTAAAGGCTTTGGACTCCTTTTTAACCAAGTTGCATGCTCTTTTCACTTTCTTTGTACATTTCACATCACAACACACATGTTCAAATCACATAGCATATAAATGACTTGGTGTTGGAGTTTAACATACATTTATCCAAAAATTGCAAATATACATCAAAAAGTCATATACAACATGTGCCAAATGTCTTTCTTTATGGATGCCACCTTCACTTACTTTTGCACCTCTTTTCCTTTGCCTTTGGAACTTGTGTCTAGGGTTAGTCATTGGAAAGAGTGAAATTTCAAAGAAATCCTAGTAGCAAATATTTCTAACAAAAATATCAACATGCATGATTAATTGAATATAAACTAATATGCCATAACATGAATAACAGTACCTTACTTCTAACATATTTGCACAAGGCCAAGGTAATCATTGCATAGCTACAACCATACACATTCACAAGCAAGGATTTACATGTTAAGTGGCTACAACCACACATCAAACATGGCAAATAACATATACAACAATCAATGTAAAATGGATGTAAAAGTTAGAAGTTTTGCTACCTTAGAATGCTTTACTTTCCAATTGAACTTGAATTGGCTTCCAACTTGCATTTTATGACTTCTTTGTTGGTGATTCATAATCATACACCACATGATGTATTTGTCATTAGTACTAGGCTATTCTCTATGCCTTATATCACTTATCAACTTGGGGAACTCAATATTACCCATATTATATTGTTAAGCTCTTACTTTGGCAATTTGGTATTCTAGTGCTTACAAATTTATGTTCCAACTTCTACTATACACAACTTTTCATCTTGAATTTAATGGAAGCATCAAAACACACAAATTCTCACCCCTTCACTCTTAGGCACAGCTGGTCAAATTGTCACACCTTCCTTTTTTAGCTTTATCATACACTAGAAATGTAAACTAAACCACTTGAGACTATTATATAAACTAGAATTAGTCATCCAAATAAATTTCAAAATTTCTCACCCGAGTTACTATTCACTTGGTAACTTGCAAATTTTGGCCAATTTTGAAAATTCATAACTAATTCTAGAAACTTCAAAATCAAGTGGTTCAAGTCTCTAAATAAAGCTTATTCAATTTTGTACAGGTCAAAAATATTCATTTGGCCAATTTCTTGCTCAATCAACATAGTTTACTACGTGAACATTCACTGTTCATTTGGTCTTTTTTCAATTTTCCAGATTTTTTCCTTAACTTTGGAAAACCATAACTTCCTGCATACACATCCAAATTTAGCAAACGTCGGCTCATTTTAAAGCTTGGAATGTGTAACATTTGTCTGGAAAATTTCAAGTCATTTGAATTTGGTTTTCCCTGTTTCCTCACTACCTCAAGTTAGGCCTTCAACAAGGGTGTTGGACCCTTTTCATTAATTATAGCATGCTTTGCTCCTTTCTTTTTCATGCATAGAACATCATAACATAATTATGTAGCATGGTTGGCATATATATATATGTACAGCACATATCACATACTTTCTATTGTAGGAGTTTAGCATACATTCATCCAAAAGTTAACATAGGCAAAATACAAGGACATGCTTCAATATGTACATGTTTTCTACAATATTTGGAAGCCACCCACCTAGTCTTGAACTTCCTTGCCTTTGCCCTTTGAACTTTGGCCTAGGGTGAGCGATTGGAAAAAATGAGATTTCAAAGAAATCCCAATAGCAAATAATTCTAACTAACACATTAACATGCATGATTGCAAATATGTAACAATAACATACCATTAAAACATTAACATAACCTTACTTCCTCACATTAACACTCATTGCACAAGGCCAAGGGACATTAAGTTTTGCATAGCTACAACCATGCACTAGTAAGGGTTTACATGTCATAGGGCTACAACCCACATCAATCATGGCCAAACAACATACACAACAATCAATAGCAATGTAAATGTAAAAGTTAGAGAATTTGCTACCTTGATAACTTCACTTTTCCAATTGACTTAGTAGCTTCCCACTTGCACTTTGCCAACTTTTCCTTGCAATTCACAGTCCTACACAATTCATAATGCTTTTGGCATTAATCACAAGCCATTTCCAAAGAATTATAACACTTAAGAATCCCTAAGACTTAATCTTGACAACTTAGGTTTTCCAACCTTCTAACTTTGCCAAAATTGATTACAATGCTTCCAAAATTATTTACTCACTTCTACCAGATAGAATTGGAGAGAAGAGCCTAAGGATCAAGAATATAGAAGATTTCAAGCTTGGAACATGGATTTACCTTGAGATTTGGCTTGAAACTTGTTCTCCTTGCTTCCTCTTTGCTCTCCACAGTTTTCCTCTCTATTTTGGTGTCTTGTAGGAAATATGGAGGGGGAGGTGGTCCTAAAGATCTTAAATGAAGATAAGCACATGTTATAAAATTTGTAGGGCCCAATTCTACTGACAGAGAAACTTTACACTAATAAAGCAACTTTATTCTGATAAATTATACCATATTGTCATAATATCTTCATTTCCTTTTCATCTTTACATAAGAAGATCACAAGTGGCAAGATATGGATCACTCTTCTTACTTTACAAAACTTTAGGTTTCCATAAAGTTACTTTATGGCGCTAGAAATACTTTTTGGGAATTCCCTGATCACTTGACCAATTTAGGGTCATTAAAAATTTCCAAAATTCATCTGATACTCTCATGATTTTTCTCTCATTAATTTTCTTTCTAGAATGCCTTTAATTAATTTTTGAAGAAAACCCTAATTTGGGGTTTTTTCCGAGCATTTTTCTTTCGATTTAGGAAATTGTTTTTGAATTTCTCTTGGAAACAATTTTATAAATTACTAGAATTTCCAAGCTATTTTTTTACTTTCTGAAATCAGATATTTGAGGCCTTTGAATACTTTAAATCATTGTATTTGACTAATTATTTATTAAATGGCCAAATCTTAAATAACCTTTAAAATTCCTGTAAAGGTTATTTTTGTCATTTTAACTTAAACCAGGCCTCAATTACTGATCAGTGAATTTTTCTCTACCTCTTGGGGCTCTACAAAATTTTCTAATATTTTGGCCAAACTTTGACCAAAATACCCTTTGACCTTTTCAACATGCTCTCATTCCTACATCCATTTTCGATCATTTAACATCATAAAACACTCTTCCTCATGTCCCATGAATTTCGACAAGTAGCCATGGGTGAGGGCTTAGTGCCAAAATTTCATAACAAGCCTCAATCAACTCATGTAAACCATCAACATGTAACATAACATGCATGGAGTTGATCTACAACACTTGTTACTTGCAAATCTCACTATTTCTCAATTTCTCTCTCTAAGCCCTTCCAAGACTAATCTTGAAACTCATCATCCCACAGCTTAGAGAGGAAAACAAATTGATAGAAAGGATGAATAGAGCTCATAGACTGATTTCTATGGAAGAATCAAGCCAAAAACCACTTCTTACCTTGATTTGAGCTTGATTTCTACTTTTTCCTTGTGCTTTCTTCCCTTCCAGCTGCTCTCTCTCCTTCTTGAAGGTGGAGCACGAAATATGGAAAGAAAATGAGTTCAGGAAGACTTAATAAAGATCAACTCAAGTGTAGTAATGCATGTGGAGTCCATTCTTGCTGACAGGGCCACTTTATCTTTTATTAAATATCACTTTTTCTTTTCTTCTTTAAACAAGAAGAGCATAAGTGGCAGCTCTCATTTCCCCACATTCTACTTTTGTAAAAATGAAGTTACTTTATCTGATTGATTCCCGTTGGAAATGCTTTTCAGGAATTTTCTGATCACTTGCCCAGCTTAGTGTCACCAAAAATTCCCAAAATTCAACTGACCAATTCATGACTTTTCTCATGTCAAATAGCCTTCAAATATGCTCTAAATTAATTTTATCCTGAAAACCCTAATTTGGGAATTTTTAGCCTTTCATATTACCATTCTGGCAAACTGTTGCTGACTTTAAGCTGAAATCAATTTTCTAATATAGAGCATTTTCTAAGCTATGTTTCACCATTTTAAAATACATTTTTTAGGTCTCTAGGTATTTTAAATAATTATATTTGACTAAAAAATTTTAAAATCAGCCAAATACTAAATAACCTTAAAAATTCCCGCAAGGGCTATTTTGGTCATTTTAACTTTAACTGGATCTCAATCCAGGATCAGTGAATTTTTCTCTACATTTCTCATTTTCTGATATTTTGGTCATCTTTTCCCAAAATGACACTTATGTCCCTAACATTTCCCAAAATGACCATTTTGCCCTTACATTTTCTAAATTTGTAAAATGGCATCTTTGGACTTCCTTCCATTTCTTTTCACTCTCCAAACACTTAATCTCTCTGTAATCCTTAGTTTAGCCTTTATTCTAGTTACAGAAAATGAAGATATTACAATCGATGATTCTAGAACTAATGAGTCGAGCTAGCATGATCTCTCTATTGTAGTTTATTGTATAATTCATTAATATATTATGTCCTATGAGTATGTAATCCAAACTACAAATATAAATTCAAATGATCTTATCCCCTAATTCCTTAAGTGATTGATTAACTGCATTGAAGAATACTAGTCCATTCTTTTGGATTCACTAGTACTTTAAAAACAAATCATATTGAAAAAGAACCACTATATTTGTTTATGTTATTTCACGTAGTCCTTGGACGTACAATTGTGATATTTAACATAATAATTTACTATTACACCTTTCAAACTAGGTAAGAAAAATGTTGTAAAAATAAGAATATTTGGGAGCTAACGATGCCTTTGCCTTAATCTCTAGTACATATATCTTGGATTCCGTTGGTTGCTTATATAGTTTGTTAATTTATGGTTGCAACCCATTATATATGTAACCACCTTAAACATTGTTTGTTGCTATAAAGTATTTTGTTTCATGGTCTTCATGTCTTTCCTTGTTATTCTTTTGCTTTACAAGCATATTTGATGCTGACTAGGGTGGATACTAGAAATAATCCTTTAATTATTTGATTCTCCATCGTTCTTCATTCTCTTATCTTGCATAGAAAATAGTAAGCATCATACATGTGCTACACTAATGAACTTCTCAAGCATTGAAGGTCAATGTTCTACACTTGAATTACTATTTATCTCTTGATAAATTCACATTAGCTTTGAATGGCTTAACTTATATAGACACATTAGCTTGTATAGTCATCCTCAAAATAATTAATATTTACTCATGTTTTGCATGGGCGCGCCTGTGTGTGTGTGTGCATGATTTTTCCTTTGTAACACCCTTATTTTATAAAATACAACTTTTTTCATAACCAAATTTAGATATGAACAAGCGATAACAATAAAATTTAATTACAAATTTTGTTTTTCTCCATTATGCAATGAAATTTTAAAATGAGTCTCTTTCCCTCATATGCTCTTGTTAGAAAAATATAATCTTTTCTTGAAACTTTTTTTTTTTTGTCAGATGAAGAAATTAGAAAGAGATTAGATTGGAAGCGAAGACTAAATATTATTAATGGAATTGCAAGGGGACTTTTATATCTTCATGAAGATTCTCGACTTAGAGTGATTCATAGAGATTTGAAAGCTAGTAATATCCTTTTAGATTATGAGATGAACCCTAAAATATCAGATTTTGGATTGGCAAGGACTTTTGTGGGAGTGCAAAATCAAAGGAATACAAGACGAATAATGGGTACATAGTAAGTATTGGTTGCAACTTGTTTATTTTTATTTTTTATTTTCAATGTAATATTTTAAATTTCTTCAAGAATGTTAGTTCATGGATCACTCAATAGTACTTGAATTTATTGAAAACAGTGGTTATATGGCTCCAGAATATGCTATGGTAGGACTATTTTCAGTGAAATCAGATGTTTTTAGTTTTGGAGTTCTTCTACTAGAAATCATATGTGGGAAAAGGATTAGTAGTTTCAGTCTCTCTGAACATGGTCAAAGTCTTCTCTTTTATGTAAGTTATTTTGATAATCTTGTCTCATGAAGGAATTTTGATTTTTAAAAATCACCGAATTTTAGGACATTCATTATTTCAAATGGCACATTTTGGAATTCCTTGCAGGCTTGGAATTTGTGGCGTGAAAGAAAATGTTTGAAACTGATTGATACTATGCTTGAAGATTCATATTTAGCAAATGAAGCTGTGAAGTGCATACAGATTAGTTTGCTTTGTGTTCAAGAAGATCCAGCAAATAGGCCAACCATGTCCAATGTTGTCATCATGCTTGCAAGTGACACAATGACATTTCTCAGCCCTACTCATCCTGCATTTTCAATAGGAAGAAGGGTCATAAAAGATTCATCTACTCCAAGAAATTCCAAAGATGCTTCTATTAATGAGGTAACATTGTCTCATATCAACCCCAGGTGACAAAACTAATATGATACATAGAGCCGGGAATTTGGGCCGGGCCCATAGGGCCGGCCCGATTAAGCCCGATTAATTGGAGGGCCAGGCCTGTGATTTTGAGCTTCCAGAAGGAAACGGGCCTAAAAGGGCCAGCCCTAATGGGCCGAGGGCTTAAAAGGGCCGGCCCTTTTAAGCCCGCCATAATTTTTTTTTTATTTTTTTAAATAATTTATATGTATTTTACATAATAAACATATTTTAAATTTATGATTTTGGTTTATTATTTGTTGCAAAAACTTAAAATGATGATGATGATGATGTTACAGATGAAATACTTCATCTTGATTCTAATGCTTCCAAATTTGTTTTCTCACATCTGCCCTATACAATTTTGTCTTACAAATCCATTGGAAGCATCAAATTCATTAAAAACTGACTCCTTCTCCAAGAATAGTAGCAAACAAAAAATGCACAGAAAAATTTTAGCAAGTATGGTTTCCAATTTCTATCATTACACACATGCATGAAATAATTCCTAGACCATTTTCTATAATATCTGTGTTTTCTGTGACTAAAAATAAAGGCCAAATGAAAAACTGTGTTAACTTAGGGCCCAAAGAGTAAAACAAAAGGAAATGAAGGGTAAAAGAGCTAATATAAGAAAAGGTAGAAAAGTTAGGAACCAAATTGTTATTTTGGAAATTTAAGGACCTAAGTGTAAATTAAAAATGGGACTAAAGTGGAAATTTTGAATTTCGAGGGACCAAATTGCCATTTATGGAATTCAATGGCATTTTGGTAAATAAGTGGAAGTCCAAGGGTATTTTGGTCAAAGTTTGACCAAAATATCATAAAACATTTTTTAGTGCACCATAAGATAGAGAAAAATTCACTAATTAGTGATTGAAGTCTGGTTTAAGTTAAAATGACCAAAATAACCTTAATAAGAATTTTAAAAATCATTTAAATTTTGGTTGTTTAATAAATAATTAGTCAAAAATAATTATTTAAAATACCTAGAGGTCTCAGATATCTGATCGCAGAGTAAGGGAAAACGGCTTGGAAATTCTAGTATTTTATAAAATTGTTTCCAAGAGAAAGCCAGAAATAGTTTCCCCGAATTAGGGTTTTCTTTAAAAATTAATTAAAGACATTCTAGAAAGCAATTTGGGGAGGAAAAAAATCATGGGAGTATCAAATGAATTTAGGAAATTTTAACAACCTTAAATCAATCAAGTGATCAAGAAATCACCGAAAAGCATTTTCAGTGTTATAAAGCTACTTCATGGAAACTTCAATTTTTAAAAAGGAAGAGGAAGGGACCACATTTTGCCACTTGGAATAGCCTTATTTCATGAATAAAAAGAGAGCTAAAATATCTCAAACAAGTGGTAGAATTTATCAGAACAAAGTTATTTTATCAGTCTAAATGGGACCCGCTTTAATTAACTCATGATGTAACCCTTCTTAAAAACACTTCAAGATCATCATCCTCTTCATTTCCAACACCTCAAAGTCAGCCAAACTAGAAGAGAAAGAAGGAGAGACGGTGTGGAGCTAAGGGACCAAGAAGGAGGAGAAAATCATCATACAAGCTCAAGGTAAGTATTGTTTGGTGCAAAATCCTTCATATTCTTGCTCCCTATACCTTCCTCTTCAATTCTATAGGCTTGGTTTTATGGTTTATAAGGAATATGGGCTGCTGGAAATCTGAATCCTAGTGAGAGATTCTTAAAAATACTTCAAGACCATCATCCTATTCATTGCCAACACCTCAAAGTCGGCCAAACTAGAAGAGAAAGAAGGAGAGACGGTGTAGAGCTAAGGGACCAAGAAGGAGGAGAAAATCATCATACAAGCTCAATGTAAGTATTGTTTGGTGCAAAATCCTTCATATTCCTGCTCCCTATACCTTCCTCTTCAATTCTATAGGCTTGGTTTTATGGTTTATAAGGAATATGGGCTGCTGGAAACTGAATCATAGAGAGAGAAGTGAGGAAGAGAGGGATTTAGAAGAAATTATTGGTAGGAAATTGCTCCATGCATGCTAAGGAGTTTATTCATGTATATTTTGTGTTGGTTGATGGTGTATATGAATTTTTGGAATCTTCAAACCCTAGGGGGCATGCTGGACGAAATTCCTGTTGTGTAGGGATGGAGTATCTTGTGTTAAATATTGCATGAAAGGTGGTCAAGGAACAAGAATATTCACTTACATGCAAAGGAAGTTGAAAAATCTTTTTTTTTTTTGTTTTTTTGTTATTAATGGAGACTTTTGCCCAGACCTGGTTCCTAGGGAAGGAATGAGTTTGTGATTATTTTAAAATGCAAAATTTTGCAAGGTAGAAGTGAGAGAATGATTTTCGAAGCATTATAACCATTTTTGACAAGTTTAAGGGCATTAGGGCTCTTTAGAGGCAAGAGGAATTTTGGAAAGTTTTGAAGCGTTTGAAGGCTTGGTAATGACTTAATATTGATCCCTATTGCATTATATTATATGTAGGAAGTCAAATTACCAAGGGGAGAATGTGAATAGCAAGAGGAAGGATGCAAAGTTACAAGGAAAGTTAAAGAACTAAGGTGGCAAAAGCTACTAACCCTACACTAATGTTGGCATTGATGATTGTTCATGATTTGTGTTTCATTGTATGTTAATTGATGATATTTGAATGTGTGATAGTATGCTTTAACATGACATGGTTATGTGTAAAATGTTTGAAAACATGAGTATCACATGTTCATGCATCACTAACCAAATAATAAATGATGATCATGCATTTTGATGAATGTGTTAGTGTTTTTGCTGTGGGTATTTCTTTGAAATCTCACTCTCCCAAAAGAACATTATCTGGGTCCAAGTGCAAGTAAGGGAAAAGGCAAGATGGTAGAGGAGTAAGGGAAGCTCTATGTGAATTATGATGTAATGCTACTTAGTACTTTAAGTGTTTTGTGGATCTTTGAAACATATGTATAAATTAAACCTCCACATATTTTAGCATGTGAATATATGGAAAGCCATGTGTACACATGTTAAGTTTGATAAGGATAGATGTTTAATGGAATTATGTATGCCTAGCTCGAACTTGAACTAGTGAACATTGCACAAGAGAGTCCAACACTCTTGCCAAGACCCCAAATTTAGGCTATTGGGAAAAATAGCAAATGAAATCCAACTAAAGTGAAATTTTCCAGAAAAATAGTTCAACATGAGCTCAAGTCCACTAAATTTGGACATTTGTACAAAACGTTATGGCCTCTCAAATTTGAGAGAAAAACCTGGAAAAATGAAAAATTACCATATGAACAGTACAATTTCACAAATTAAACTGTATTAATTAGGCAAGAAATTGAACAAAGTGGTATTTTTCCCTGTAGATAATTTCATAAGCTTCATTTAGAGACTTGAACCACTCAATTTTAAGTTTTCTAGAATTAGTTATGAGTTTTCAAAATTGGCCCAAAAATCTAAATTTTTACCAAATGAATAGTGACTTTTAACTAACTTTCGAATTTTATTTCTTTGTTAGGTGTCACATTCCCCAATTATTTAATAACATAAAAACTTCCTCCCCCATGCATGATCGTTTTGTCCAGTAGCCTCACTGAGAGTTTGATGTAAAAAATTTAATATGAGCTCAAACCAATTCAAACTATGTACCAATATGTTGCAAATTGCATAAGAAGTTGATTGGTAACCTTTGATTGATCTAATTCACTCTCTTCTTCTTTCTCTCTCTCTAAAACCTAAACTTTCAGTAGCCCAAATATACCACCATATCAAATATTATACCATTCAAAAGGAAGATAAGAGGTTCTAGATCAATTCTATGCAAGAAATTAAACTTGGAACCAACTTTTACCTTGAGTTCTTGGATGATTTATTCTCTTTTTGGCTCCTCTCTTGTCCACCACTTCCTCCTCTCTCTCTCTTGGCCTGGTTTTGGTCATGTTTTGGGTGCTAAATGAAGGTTGGAAATGTTAAAAAAAATGATTGTACTGTAAAAATTGTGGTACCCATCCACATTGACAAAGTAATCTACCACTTTAATTAATAAATTTCTTGCTTTTTCTCTTTGAATAGGAAGACACCAAATGGCACATTCTCAAGTCCCACAATCTCCTTTATGGAAGAGGAGTTGCTTTAGGGTTACTTTACTCGAAAATTTTCTTTCGAAAATGCTTTCCAAGGATTTTCTGATCACTTGACCAATTTAGTGTCCTTAAAAATGTCTATAATTCCTCTACTCTTATAATTATTTTTCCTTTCTCAATTCCCATTCCAGATGTGCCTTCAATTAATTTCTAAAGCACAACCCTAATTCGAGGTTTTTCCATGCCTTTTTCTTCCATTCTAGCAAACCATTTCTAACTTCCTCTTGAAATCAATTTTATAAAATATTATATTTTCTAAACTATTTTCTGTTACTCTGAAATCAAATATTTGAGGCCTCTAGGTATTTTAAACTATATTTGACTAATTATTTTATTAAATAGTCAAATATTAAATAACCTTTAAAATTCTCGCAAAGGTTACTTCTATCATTTTGACTTAAACTGTACCTAAATTACTGATCAGTGAATTTTTCTCTATCTTTTAGTGCCATGAAATTTTTTTTGATATTTTGATCAAACTTTGACCATAATGCCCTTGAATTTTGTTAATGACAATTTGGTCCCAAGTTTCAATTTACACTTTGGTCCTCGAATTTTAAAAATGTCATTTTGGTCCCTCCTTTTCCAAAAATTTCTCTTTTTACCTTCTAGGCCCTTAAATAATCTGTAGTTACCTTTCTAGTCTTTATTTCTGGCTACAGAAAACACGAATATTACAAATGGCAGGTACACTACAAAAAGGGTGATTTTGTAGTGGTTTTTTGATGCATTTATCGTGGTTTTTAATCGCCACAAGAGTAATTGTGACAACAGGTTTAGCAACAGTTTCAGTAAACCGATGGGCACACAAAAAAAATTGCTACTAATTTGCAGCGTTTTATAACTGCAACAAATGAAGACTATGTAATATTTGTAGCGGTTATAAAACCGCTACTAATGTTTGAGTACCAGAAAAGGGAAAAAATTATTGTAACGCTTAAAGAAACCACTACAAAATGAGAAATGAATTAGTAGCGATTTTCGAACCGCTACTAATTTTGAAATGAAAATTACATTTGCCTCCAAATATTAAAATTTTGGAAATTCTCGCCAATATTTTGTAGCAGTTTAGTGGTGTCCACGGAAATTAAAATATCCAGCCATATTTCCATCATAAAGGACATTTGTAACAGTTATCAATCCGCTACTAATGTTCACCAAAATTAAAAAAAAACAATACTTTACTCGAAATAATTATTTAATTATAACAAAATTAATTATAATTATAGAAAGTGGATTATTATAAATGAAAAATTAATTCAAATAAAATAGTAGTTATTAAATAATTTATATTGTTCAATGGAATGGTATAAAAAACCTAAAAAAAAAAAGAATAAAGGATTTGTATATAAAAAGAATATTAATAAATTGAATATAAGAAAAGTTATATAAAAAAAAGGATAATTAATATTACAAAAATACAAAATGAAATTAAATTGTCACAAGCAATACCTATAAGAAGTATCATTGTCAAAAGCTTTCCTTAAGTCCAACCTTAGATATATTTCAAAAAGATGAGTAGAGGAGGAAGCCAGGATAAGTGAGGGAAAAGGGAGAAAGGGTATTTATAGGATGTCTGGTAGGAATTAGCAGTGGTTTGGGTCACTATTTTTTGCAACGATCCATTTTGCAGCGGTTTATTTAGCAACATTTTATGTTACGGTTATTTGCAATGGTTTTTTGGTGTTTCTAGTGGTTTGAAACCGCTACAAAATCACTCTATTCTAATAAAAAAATGAATAACTTGAAACAAATTACATATATATATTACGTATCTAAATTATTTATTAAGCATCATCTGCCCTGACAAGGGGTAAATCTTCATCTCTTTCGGGGAAGAAATTTTCAAATTTAGTAGAATGGAATGGCTCTGCCTCATAAATGATGTGTTCATTGCTATCACCCATGTCATAAAGATCTCTAGGCTTAAGATGAACGACCATACTCTAAGCTTTATGTTTCTCATCCTCCACATAATAAACTTGACGTGCCTCTGATGCTAGAATATAGGCTTATCATGTGGAGATTCACCTGTGTGAATTAGTCTTGAAAAATTCACAGATGTGATTCCCAACTCATCAGTAGTGAATCCACGAGTTGTCGTATTGTCGCATGAGCACTTGAATAATGTGATGGTAAAGTGCCCTTGATAATTAAGTTCGATTATATCAACCAATTTCCCATAGTAGGGGACACCACCAAAATGCATGTCACCGTTACTATTGCTCGCATAACTTCTTGTACCCAAAGTCCCAAAAACTCCAGAATTCTAGGTGAGAGAGCCTTGATCGCGTGAAACTGTGTAGAATTTGAACCCATTAACACTGTATGCAATAAACCTTTTTGCATACTGGAGGGGCCCATTGCAAGGCATATCAAATCAACTGGGCGGGAGTTGTCTTCATTGCTTATTTGGCGTGCAAATCAACCGAAAAATTCTCCATGCACCCTTCTATCAACCTCAACAGATGTTTGTGTCCATATATGTAGTTGACGCTTGACATAACTTCAAAACTCTTTGTTATGATTAAGCATTATATAAGTGGATAAAATATAATTTGAATTTACAAAATAATAACTTAGTGTTTGTGTGAATGAAAGGATCAACTTGACTGCAATTGATCATGACATGTCTGTGTGATTGAAACATCTCATTAGAAGTGAGGTTGAAGTATTGATGTTTTCCAACTGGTCTCCCAACAGGAGGGAACAATACATCCCAGCTCAGCTCTGTGGTGGATCGTCTGACAAGCTCAGCTCTGTGCAGCTCGCCTGGACATAGCATACAGCTCGGTGACCTCCTCCAGGCAGAGCCATACAGCCCAGATCAGCTCTGTGCAGCTTTCGGGCTGGACTGGGTTAGGCATGTTCACTGCCAACTCTTGCGTAGTCCGCGTGCCATCCTAGTTCTTCGAGTGGTACAGGCGATTTCGTTTGTTCTTCCACCCCTCTCCCATCTTCCAGATGGAATAGTCCTTGTGCGCAGCAAATTTAGACTGCAGCAATTAACAGATCAAAGTTAATCAGTATTTCATAAGAAAATAATAACTTTATATATATATATATATTAAATTGTACATTTACTTTGTTCTCCCAAACCCAATCCTTATCTTCTTTTCGAACCCTCTTCCACGTCTCGGCACTGATGTCAAATTGGACATAATTCCCTCCTTGCTCAGAGAGGTACGGTGGTATAGCTGATCGACCTTCCTGATCGGTTGCCGTGTCAGCTCATTCCATGACACTATCTGGTGGCTAGCATCGAGCTGGGAAACATCTCTCAATGCCAGCTTCCTCTTCTGCACCCGCCCTGTTAGATCTGTATATTCCATTCCATCATTAACATTTTAAAATAAATTAATTCATCAATTTGAATAAGAAATAGAAATTTAAACTGCTCACCATGGATGTCCACTTCAAAACCAGTGGACCATGAAGCAGAAGGCCGTGGGAATCCCTCCTCCCTAGCTGTATCTTCTTCCTCAAAGTTTTAGTCGCCTCAATTAAGATATCTCCAAGCTCAAAATCTTCAACGCTGAGATATGTATGCTCTGGATTGGCCTCAGCGCCGCCAACTTCTAGGAACTCCTGATCATCAGCACCGCTCTGATCAGGGATGTCATCATGAGGGATCATAATATCCTTACAGGGCCTATAAGTAGGATCGAGACTAGACATCTATATTAAAATAAAAAATTAAAATTAAAATAAAGTAAAAATATTAGAACAAAAAAAACCAAATAAATTAAAAAATAAAATAAAAGAAAAATATAAAGTAAAACGTTAATTAAAATAAAAAAATAAATTAAATAAATTATAAAATAAAATAAAAAGTAAATAAAAAGTAAAAAGTAAATTAAAAAACTACTACAAAAGAACGAAATAAACTAAAAATAAAAAAATAAATTTAAATAAAGTAAGTAGTAAGTTTAAAGAAAATAAAAATAAAAAACTAAAATAAAATAAATTCCACAGTAAAAATAAAAATTAAAACGTATTAAAAAGTAAAAAAATTAAAATAATTACAACAAAATTAAATTAAAGAAACAGATTAAAATAAATTTAAAAAACAAAAAAACTACATTAAAATATATTATAAAAAAATAATTAAAAGACATAAATATAGAAAAATTAAAAATCAAACGAAATAAAAAATAAAATAATAATTAAAAATAATGTAAATAAAATTAAATTAAAAAACTACCAGAAGAAAAGTGCAAAGGCAATATATCAATCTGCACCTCTCTAGCACTCCAAAGTTCCCTCGAGCTCTCCAAAATTCTTTCGACACAATGTCTTTGTGAAAAGGGAGTGGGAGGTCATGATTTATATAGGCGTGCAATTAGCAACAGTTTCATTGAAACCACTACAAATTAGTAGTGGTTTTGTGTAAAACCGCTACACAAACACCTGCAAAATCATGTTACGTCTCGGAAAACACGGTCTAGTAGCGGTTTTCTAAGAACCGCTACTAAATGGGAGGGAATTCTATGACCTTTCAAATTTGCAGCGGTTTGACCGTCAAAAAACGCTGCAAAAAACAGTGGCAGATATACAAAACTTGTTGTTTTGGTACGAGTTGTTGTAACCGCTACAAATGTGTGACCCTTCGAATTTTGCCACATTTTTTGCCTAGGAACCACTGCAAATGAACGCTACAATTTTGGTGCCTCTTTCGCGCCAACTTTTTTACTGATTTATTACTGCTACTAATTTGTTGCCCTCGCTGACACTTCATTTTTGCCCCAAATTTGTAGCGGTTGATGGTATAACCACTACAAAGTAATAATTTTGTAGCGTTTTATATAATCGCTACAAAATATCCATTACCAATCTCACTTTTTTTTGTAGTGGTACCATTCTTTAATTAATTTGCCAATGGAAGATTTATTCGCAATTATTCCTAATATATAATATAATTTTACAAAAATAAAAAATCCATGTCAAAAGTACAATTCAATGGAAGACTAATATTGTCATTTGCCAATTGCCAAAAGTTTTTTTTTCCTCTAAAAAGCTTATTCTTCCAGCTTCAATCACTTTTTAAATTTCTTAAGGTTTAAAAAAAAGTAGTGCTATATCCTGAATTTTTGGGCCTAGAAGTTCAAAAACAAGCCTGAATGATACATGCTACCAAGCTCCATTTTGAGAAGTTTCTTGCTAGGCAACATGATTTCTTGGAATTATGCAGCATTTGGCTCAGCAGAGGGAAAGTTAAAAGTGAAGGAAAATAAAAGGAAGAATATATGTGGAAGCAACAAGAACAAGGAAGGGGTAAATATGGAAGTAGAAAGGAATGGAAGGGCAAAAAAGTCATTTTGCCAAATGTAGAAAAAAGTAAGGCGAATATGGTGTTTTTGAAAATGTAGGGATCAAAGTGACATTTTTGAAATAGGGACCTATGTGTAAATTTGAAATTCGTGGGACCAACTTGTCATTTTGGAAATTCAAGGGCATTTTGGTCAAAGTTTGACCAAAATATTAGAAAATTTCACAAGGCACCAAAAGATAGAGAAAAATTCTTTGATCAGTAATTGAGGCCTGGTTCAGGTTAAATTGACAAAAATAACCTTTACGAGAATTTTAAATGTTATTTAATATTTAGATATTTAATAAATAATAGTTAGATACAATTATTTAAAATATCCAGAGGCCTCAAATATTTTGTTTCAAAGTAAGTAAAAATAGCTCATGAATTCTAGTATTTTAGAAAATTATTCCCAAGATAAAGTCAGAATCAGTATGCCATAATGGAAAGAAAAGACTGAAAATCCTTGAAATTTGGATTTTCAAAAGAAAATTGAGTATAAGAGCATTTCTAGAAAGAGTTTGAAGTTGAGAAAAATTAGAGAACTACTTCTAAATAAATGGGAATTTATTATAGTATTATACTGAGCAAGTGATCAGAGGGTTCCCAGAAGGAATTCCCAGAACACCTTTGCTTGGTCACCAAGCAAAGAAAAGTAAAGACACCCTAAAGGTGAAATAGGATTACATAAGCCCTATGACATCACAAGCATAACATTACTTGGACATGTGTCAAGATCACACTCTTGATGCATAGGATTTGTCCATTTGGAAGGTGATTAATGTTTGTTTAACCTCTTTCAATCTCTAATCAAGGATTAAGAGCAAGATTAATGTTAGTTTAACCTCTTTCAATCTCTAATTACCTTGATTAGTGATTAATTAGTCTTTGATTAGTAATGGATTAAGGATATATTAAAGCTTAATATTATCATTAAGGGTTGAAAATTGCCAAGAATTCTTCTATCTTATTTACGTGATGGTTAGATTGAATTAGTTTGATGATTGTATGAATTTTTAGAATCCTAAACCCTAAGAGGAGGTGCTGGACGAAATTAATATTGAGGAAGGAATGTGTTTTTGATGATTTCAATGCTTCCAATGAGTTTAAAATGAAATTTTGTGTAGGGGTTCAAGTGAGAAACCAAGTTTGGCAGCATTAAAGACAAAGATGGAATCTTTGTGCACTAACCTCCTTATGTTGCTGTTTTGAGTAATTGAAAGGGAAGGAAATTTCTTTTGATCAATTTGATCTTAAAAATGGAATCTACATGCAAAATTATACGGGGGAAGCATGTTAGATAAATTTTTAAGCCTAAGGATGCAATATGCAAAGTTAAGGTTAGAACGAGCAAGTAGAAGTAGTTGGGAAGAAGTAATGTGATTAATGGTCTTAATAAGTTGTTAATTTATATGTGATGGTATCTAGGACCATTGGACATTAGAAAGGAATGACTTGAGACCCAAGGGACCAAGAAAAGCAAGGAGAAGAGGTAGCTTGGCAATTATTGTTTTAATTACATTTCTTTGTATTTATTGTATGATTACTAGCCTTGCTATGATTTGGATAACATGCCATGGTGTGGGTGATAAGGTTATGGTATGATGAAGATTGCTTTTATACATTGATGCTTTGGTCTATGTTGTGTTGTGTGACACATAAGGTATACATAATATTCTAATCTCAAATAAGTTATGAGCTTGTATCATGTTATTAAATGAATGCCATGGTGAGGATGATAAGGTTATGGTATGATGAAGATTGCTTTTATGCATTGATGCTTTGGTCTATGTTGTTTTGTGTGACACATAAGGTACACATAATATTCTAATCTCAAATAAGTTATGAGCATATATCATGTTTTTAAACGCATGTATATGTGATTAAATAATAGTTGCTTATGCTACTAAGATTCTCAAGAATCCTACCCAGTCAATGTAACAAAACCTAGAGCTATCTTTATTCAAGAAATGAAGAAGAAAGAAGGATAATGCTTGGAAGTTTGGTAAGTGCTTAATGAGCATTTGAAGATTCTAAACACCCATAAAGGTCTATGTGTGGTTTATGATTATTAGCATGTGTAGTGGTAGATTTATATTCAAGCATGCTAGAATAGGTCATAATGCTTTGTATAAACAAAAAGGGGATAAAAGTCAACAAAATTGGACCAAAAGTTGACCATCTCGTTTGAAGCAACCGAGTGAGTCAGGATGTGAGATTTTACCACCAAATGTATCTGATTTTCTCTTTAAAATGAGTGGTAGTTTTCTTGAATCCGATAACCACGCTAAGAGAGATGCCCTTCCAAAATTGAGCAAAAATACTGAAAATACATAAAAGTTTGCTTTAATGATCAATGTAGCAATTTAATCTCGGTTTTTTAAATTTTAGTCAATCCCTAAACACCAAAATTTCATTTAATCTCGGTTTTTTAAATTTTTGGGTGCAAAAACATTGTTGCCCTTGATTGTTTTTGATAAAAGGCCAACCATGTCTGGGAGCTGGAGCACATGTGATGGCCAGCCACGGAAGTTTTGACAACCGGAAAAATAATTACAACTATAATAAGGAAATTTGCGACAACACAAGGAATTTACAACGATAAATAAAAATTAACAACTCTTATTACCTAAATTATCAACCTAATTTACAATTATAGTTGGTAATTTTACAACAATATATAAGGAAATTTACAACAACACATAAGAGAATTAGTCTCTTATGTTAAATAAGAGTTGCAAATTTACAACAACAAATAAAGAAATTTTCAACAATATACAAGGGATTAACAACTCCCATTTCTAATATTCTCAGTCTAATTAAATTTATTTATAACTATAATAAGAGAATTTACAACAATTAATAAGGAAATTTGCAATAAAACATGTATGAAAATTTGTAACTTATTTTCCATATTCTCATTTAACATCAAAGACTAATTTTCTAATGTGTTTTTGTAAATTTGCTAATTTTTTTGTAAATTAGGTTGACAATATAAGAAATGAGAATTGATAATTTTCTTATTTATTGTCATAAATTTCTTTATTGTGTTTGTAAATTATTTTTCCAGTGGTTGGAGCTCCGATGGCTGGCTGTCTCCCATACTTACATGGCTAGCCACTGAAGCTCCAGTGCCAATTTTTAGAGCTCCAACGTCGGTGATTGTTGGCTTTTTAAAAAAATAAAAGATAAAAGGCAACAATATCTTTTCACCCACAAAAAGTTAATTCCATTTTTGTCCTGGGGGTTGACTAAAATCTCAGAATCTATTGGGGGTTTACTAAAAATAAATTGCCATATGGTCCTTAAATGAAATTTTCCCACAAATCCCCCCCAATTGAAAACAATCATGGGGAATGAAGCCTAAAAGTGTGGGCTCTATTTAAAGAATTAAATAGGCATGTGAAATAACCATAATGCCCTTAATGAAATCTCTTAACAAATGACAGATGGTAGTTGCATATGATGGATATGGACATACATGTCACGAATGATCACTTGCATATAGTTCTTAATGCATATTGTTATTGCATTTGATGGATGGTAGTTGTAAATGATAGATGCAGTTGACGGATGTGAACTTGCACTCTTGCATATGGTTCTTATTACATGACATATAATAGTTGTAAACAACATAAGCTAGTTGCATATAACAGATGGTGACTTGAATTTGTGCATGAAATCGTACAAAGGATTTGTTTATAGGGAAATTTGTTCATAAATCTGTACAAGTGTTTATGAGGGAATTTATTATGTGTAGATAAGAATTTTTACAAATGATTTGTTTATGGGGTAATTTATGATGTACATAGAAATTGGTTTATGCACATAAAAGTGTGATGAAATACAAGTCATCATCCATCATATGTGTGCAACATGCAATAACATTCATAAGCAAATCACCGTCTATCACTAGGAACAAAAAATCAGCAACTATCATATACAACTCATCATCCGTCATATGCAATAAGAACAAGCAATAAGAATTATGTGCAATGAGCACTTGAGATATTGAAGACCACTCTATCATATGCAACTAGCATGTCTTTTGTAACCACTGTATAAATGTAACATCCCAAAAATTTGACCATATCCCTATATGGTATAATTGAGGCATTGAGGAATCATTTACAATTTAATATGCCTCATAAATAGATTATTGAGTCAAATTCTATTTTTTGGAAATTTATTTCTATTTTTTGGTAAAGTGACAAGAAAATAGTGAACAGATAAATTTTGCCAAGAATATTTGTGGAACTTTTTATGAGCTAGAGAGTCAAATTTTGAAATAAAATCCCTGTTTAATATGAAGAATATAATTTCAGGATTTTTGGATTTTATTATAATAAAAAGAAAAGAATCAGGATGTCGTAGGATAAGTGTAGGAGGCAAATGGTCATTTTACCCCCTACACATGCCACAAATGTGGCCACCTCTAAAAAGTCTCAGGCTCTCTCTCCTTTCCTCATTTCGTTTTCTTCTTTGTCTAAAAATAGAGCAGAAAGGGTGAGATAAGGAGCATAGTGCGATGTCATGATTCTTGCTGAAGGAAGATGCCATTGCCTCATTGATTGCTATCAACATTTACATGCTTTTCCTGTCTATTGTTGGGCATTTTGAGACACTTTTTACCCCATCTTGCATGCATTTATGCCTCTTTGGCCTACATTGATTCATGCATTTCAAATTGCTAATATAAGGATGACAGGAGTAAATTGTCTCATCCAACTGTACATACCTTAAACTTCAGTGTTTGATTCTTTAACAAGGCTTTTTGCTTTTGTTGTATGAATTTGGAAGAGATTTTGAAGCCCAAGAATGAGCATTGAAGAAACTGCAGTTCATTGAGAAGAAGGAATGCAAGTTAGGAGGTGCCACTATGTCTCAAGTTTCGCGACTGAGTCATGACTTTGATGTAATTTCAGAATGATGTGCTAGGCCATCAAGTCGCAACTAAATATACTAAAGTTGGGACATACTGCAAATATAGTCGTGACCTCAGAGCATAGAAGTGCAGCTGTGCATTTTGGATTAGGTCACAGCCACCTACACATAGGGAAGATAGCCACCATGATAAAGAAGCCCCCCATTCTGCAGATTAGCAAGTTTTGGAGTCTCAACCTTTCTCTCCCAAGCAACCAACAACCCCCATCCATTTTCCTTCACTTCTACAACACTTCTCTCCATTCCAAACCGTTTAATTCACTCCTAACATGTTTTTCTACACATTTCCATATCCATTACCATTTCTCTCATGGCAGAAAGTCTTTGGAGTGATTGCTGCGGTTCTAGAGCCATGAGAGGCTAAAACCTTAGCCTCTTGGTGATGGAGGATAAAGCTTGAGCTCATGGATTCACTGGGGAATATTCTTAGTCTAATTTCATGTTTGAACTCTTGTAGAGATTTCTAGATTTTGGAATTTCTACTGCTATATAAACTGTGATTACAGCTTTGTAATCTTGTAATTAGACTATGCATTTGAGTTGGATGTTGTTTCATGTTGATTAATATATATTTTAGTTTAGATCCCTTGTTTCATTTAATTGTCAATGATTATTGATAGTTAGATTGTTATTTGATTTCTGTGATTGTGATTGCAATCTATTGAGGGCATGAGCATCATCCATCTAGGGCACTCTAAATCATTGGACCTAAGCGATTGCTTGGGATTTTCATTTAGACTTAGAGAGACTAAGTTCCCATATCAAATTAAGAGCAATGAGAGTTGAGTTTCCATTATGAAGAGTGCATCTCATCATATACCCTTTAATCCAAATCATACCTTCATTATTTGAAAATACTAAAAGGATTTATTTGCCACATTCTTCTTTCTAATGCACCATAGTTTCATTAACCAAAACCCCCCTTTCTCATACCCAATTCAACATGTTTTTAATTACCAAATTAGACTAGGATAATCAATAAATTGCTTCTTAAAAAGAACAATAGGTTGCCGACTATACTACATTATCTTGGTGCAATCATCTTGTATTGAACCAGAAGGTGACATCACAATCCGATCACTCACTATGTAAGGATTTGCGTTTAGGTAAGCCTTTTGAACCTTGGTATTCATGGGTGTAGACTCATGTTTGTTATTCATATGGTCTATCCTTGAGCCTGTTTCATGGCCTCGAGTCACTCTTGTTGGTTACTTAACCTCATAAATTGTATGTCCACGCTTGTGCTTGTTTTGTCTATGTCCTCAAACAAAATTAGATTTTTTAGATCGTTGTGTAAATTGATTTTGTCAAAGTCCTACAAAATCATGAGACTTGGGAATTACCTTTCTAAATTGATTCTGTCATACAAGTTGTTTAATACATATTTGAAATTATCTAATTAATGATCTTTTATACAGTTTCAACTATTTTTAGATTATATATTGCAGAAATTGAAATTTATTATTATGTTATTTATCAAAGTTAAATCCTTTAGACTGTTTTCTTCCATTTCATTAAATGTATAAATGGAATGTAATTCACCTTAGACTATTTTCTTCCATTTAATTAAATGTATAAATGGGAAGTTATTCACTAGGAATTTACTTTTGACTTCAAATAGTTCTGTTGACCCATACCTTTGGTTGAGCAGTGAAGAGCCTCCTTGTTATAAAGTTCACTGACTTATGTTGTAGTTGTTGATCGGCATACATAGAAATTTAAGCTTATGTATTCCTTTAGATGCTCCACGTAGTCTATAGGCAGTGTCCATGTCTTCTGTTATATTTTGAAGAATATGTCTATATGGTGATGAAGTATTACTCCAAATGTTGTTATGAGATTTTAGGTCATTGTAGAATGTTCAAGAAATTTGTCTCATAAAGGAGACTCTGCCAAAATTTCTACAAGAAAGCTAATATTTTTGATAATGCAAGATATGCCATTCTATATGAATATTGGGAAAAGAAAGTGGTTTATACACAATTTAGACTATTGTATTATTTAACATTTTGGCAAATGATATATTAAATCGAAGGTTTAAGAAATGTGATATCTTTCATATTTTGTGCCGATCACATCTAAAATTCTTAGGGCGTGACAACAACTATAACAAAAAAAACATGTTTGGGTAGTAGTGACTTTATAGCAATTCAAAACGATCTCTACAACTTGAGAATTTTGTAACAGTTTTGAGGAAAACTACGACAAATTTTTAGCCCTTTGATTTAGAATGATTGGGAAAGGACTTACTAGTGGCATTTTGTAGTGGTTGGTCAAAGTCAACCGCTGCAAAACTGTCAATTGCTGCAAAACTGACACCATTTGGCACTAAGGTGGCACCAATGTTGTAGCGTTAATATAAGATCAACTGCCACAAAATAAAAATCGGAGAGGGTTTCTGAGCTTTGTAGCAGTTTTGAGACAACTGCTATAAAGTTTGGCTACTACATAATGATTTGTAGCACTTGTTGTAGTGTTTTTTTTTGTAAAATATCTACTAATTCAAAGTTATGAAAGGTGCAGTTTTGCATAAGTTCACCATGGCTAAGTCCAGAGTTGGTTGCGGTGAAGTATACACAAGAGGTTTGGCAGTGTGCTCAGCTAAGTTGGCTGCGGTGAAGTAAAAGTTGACAAGACCAAATGGACAGTAATTTTTATGACTCAAATTAGTTTTAAATGAGCAACAATTTGGTCCAAGAGGTATTCACTAGTAGAAAAAAAATGATTTTTAGACCACACAAAAAAAACATTTTAAACCCCATATAAGTGCGGTTTAAATAAGACCAGTTTAGAAAGTATGTAGTACATGTGGCCTAAAAAGTCTCTTTTTTAAACTGCATATCATATAAGCGATTTAAAAAGTCTATTTTTTTTAGATTACACGAACATTTGTGCAATCTAAAAAGTGTGATTTAAATCCATGCGATCTAAAAATTGTGCTTTTTAGACCGCACCGATTACTTGCGGTCTAAAAGGTGAAATTTTTTTTTAAAAAAAATAAATTATGACATTTTATGCACACATTTTTTATCATTAAATAGATTTTAATAAATCTGATAATATATTGAAACTAGAAAAAATTATTTCAAAAAATAAATCTTTCATTAGGTTGAACCATGCAAGCATATAACAAGATAATGCCAACTATAAATTTTACACAATAATCCCTAGAAAAGATTTACATACTCCTCTTAAGAGTAATGTTTATTTCTTCATTTTCTTGATTGCAACCTAAAAAGATGCCTACATTCTTGTCTTATTTTGTTGCTGCATCTTGTTCCTTGCAACAATAACAGCTGAATTAACACGTAAATCCCACGTTCTTTTAGCAGCTACATAGACAAGATCTGATGCTAATAAAATAGCAACCTTGGAAATACATAAAGCTACAAAACTTGGTGAGGCATAATACTTTTTTTAAAAAAAAATAAAAAATATTCCCAAGGTGCCATAATTTAAAGTAAAAATAGTGAAACAATAAAATTATGCACCACACCAATTTTTCAAAAGATAAATTATTAGAAACAATAAAACACAAAAAAAATTAGCGTAGTTGCCGTAGCTGATGTGAACTTATGACCAATACATGCAACATTCAATCAGTTATAACAACCAACTATTACGCACTATTATTCCTTTGCATCTTCACTTTTCTTATGTTTCTTCTTCTTCTTCTTCTCACTTTTCTCTTCATCATCATTAGCTTTCCCATTGATCTACAATACATACAACAAAACATAAATATGATGTGGAAATTACTTTGTGTGGTGTCATCAATAATAGTTGACAGAAAAGACTTGAACATGAGCTCCCTCAATGTTTCTTTGAAAGCATTTGAAGCTGATTAAGACCAAAATCAAAACAAAACATTAGCATCAATACAAGATAAAAGATAAAGTTGACAACAGATGAGATGGCCTTCCACAAGAAAGAATTATTTGAATCCTTCTTATTTCCTCTCCACCAACCAAACCAAACAAATCAGTGAAAAATAATTTAACTTCATGTCATCAAAGAAAAAGAATTGTCTCTAGTTTATCAGAGCACCATTCTAACAAGCAATGAGTACCGTTAGCATCTTTGCCAAAAAAAAAAGTCAGCACTACAAACCCTAGAAAACGTAACATTTAGAAAACAATGAAGAGCCAATGCTCTTCCCTTGCACTATCCCCAACTATTATTGTACTCAAGCTGAATCGAACATTGTGGAGAAAGTTGGAGTCTTGGACTTCAAAAAACTTGCAACCACAAAACTATGTAAAGCCTAAATCAATTAATCGTAGTGATTGGAGAAGCAAAAGCATTCTCCATATTTCTCCTTTTAACAAAATCGACATGGAAAACATTTTGCATCAAATTTATCCATGACCTTTTCTATATATTTTCATTTCAAGGCCATTAAGGGTTGAGATGAAGCAAGTGGCTGAATATATCGCCTGATAATGTAAGTCAGGCATGATTAAACAGAAGATTCGAGGCAACATCAATACCTCTTATAGCACTGGAAGAGTTAAACTGTTAAGGGAACAAAAATAAAAACTATTCTTTGACATCCCCCATTTCCAACACATTGCTGCCTAAAACCTCCTCCATTTTAAAAGTGTCAACAAAAAATCTATCCCTTCACTCCCTCTTTAAAAGAAAGAGAACATGGAAAGAAATCCAAAGAAGCCACAGATCTGGACAAATGGAGCCCAAGATTTATTCAAGAAATTACAAGAACAAAATTGAGGTTCTCCCAAGTTTGAATCACTGCCATGACATAAAACAAATGCCACTTTAGAGATATTAGGATTAGCCCATTGGCTCTCAATCTGGACAGTCATGATCATGCATTTTAAAATTATACTTTCAAGGCCATACTTAGGCATACAATCACTTATCATTCATCAATATATATCATATGTACATTCCAAGGCCTCATATTGAATTTACACAACCTATAAGAATTGCTTGCAGCAAAATCGTGCTATAGAAGCTTATCTCTCTTATTTTACTTATCCTTTGACTCTTACATTTATTTTTCCTTAGAAGCTTGTAACCTAACATGGTTAAATATTGATGGGTGAGATTCAAAGAATCTCAGCAACAACCAATTACCATTCAAGCAATTAAGTTATACTTCCATCATTTAACTTATTAACAAATAGCATTGCTAAGGCTTACATATAACCAAAAACATACACATAAAATATAGAATTGTCAATCATGGCCATGAAACAATTCAAAACAATCGTTCAACATGTTCAAGATAAAATAAATTATTCAACTTATGGCAAGCTAGGAAGCGTAACAAAATACAAGCACAACTTAAAATGCAAAAATGGATAAAGCTACTACCTTGGAACTTTACTATCTCCCTTTTGCTTTCCTTATTTCCTTTTCTTTTTGTGTTAATAGCTTCATTGTCAGAACTTCCATTCTCACTTCCATAATATCCAATGGTCCTAAATAAACATCACATATCATTTGTTAAGCTCATTAGGACCATGTAAATCCCTAATACCTCATAGAAACTCCATGCTCCGTTTCTTCATCTCGATACATTGATTTAAGGACTTTTAAATTATCCCTTGACTATTAGAGGCTTCCTTTTAACATCAAGAAGCATTTATACTAATTAAACCAGCTCTTAACCTTCAAAAGACTGGACAGTAGCTCATTACGCCATGAAATATCCCAACTAGTGAACATTACTCTTAACACAAACCTGAAAATATCAATATATAAGCTTTGAGATATTACTCTCAAGTTTAGGTTCTTAGTATTATTCATGATTCAACAGTTTTAAATTTCCTTTGTCCTTCCTTGCTTCTTGAATTCAACGCTAACCTTAGCAAGAGAGTGTAATTTGGTTCAGTGAGCACAAAACAGAACCAATTAATAGCCAATCTTCTGTTATATATCAATGAACTGTTTAACCTTCTTTTATGTATCTCCTGTAGGATCTAACACTACTGCACTCTCTAGCAGAGGGTTTGGATTCTAAAATCACCAAAAACATCAAGCTTCATTCTTCAAACTAAACTCCCCAATTTCAATTGGCATATAGAAATATAAATATATATATATTAGTACACTTCTAGCCATGGCCCTTCAATTAATAAAAGGCGTGTATGTGTGTATACAAGCTCATGCACATAGGATTATTATTTACTATGAAAACAGTGGGTTTATGTTCAAAATCACTTTCAATCCCACTTGATAGCTTTCTTCCTCTCTTAAATAAATTTTATACTTCACAAAACCTTTGCTCTAAATTTGAATCTCCATGTTACCACCACTTACTATTGTTTTGTAAGCTTGAGAAGTTCCTATCAATGACTGATCATGATTAAATCATATTATCTTAACAATAACCCCATGATTATTTCCTTCTTTTAGAATCGCATGGTTACTGATTAGAAATATGAATTTCCAAGTTCTGAAATTTTATTACAGCTTTAAGGATTTAGCTCAACAATTCTGTCTCAAAATCCTTCTTCACATACAATTTCTCTTAACACTTAAACACTACTCATTATTTATAACAACCAACAATTTAATCCAAAGCCAAAAGGGCGTGGCCAATTTGATACACACTCCATAGCTCATTTATAATCCTTTTTTATTCTTCTAAACTTCAAAAGACCTTCACTTCAACTCTGCAAATAACATATTTGTAAAAATGTTATAGCTTTAAAAGTTCAATTCCAATAATTTCCTCACACACGCACAATGACAAACATAAACATAGAGATGGATTATGGCTTATCAATTCACCAAACTCAACAGCAACCTTTACATATAACCACAAAAACAAAATCAAAGGAACTGAGGCCCCCTACTTTTTTTAAAAAAAAACTAGCTCCCCTGTTTTCAGCTTAGCAAAATCAGCGACATACAACAAATAATACATCGTCACATTACCCTATAACATTGATCCCCCAAAACTATTTGACAGTATAATCTCCCTTTATTCAAAATTAGGGCATCAGTGATCCTCATCAAGAAATCAGACACACAGCTTCTGTGCAATAAGGGTCTATTCAAAAATCATAAACCAAGGATGATCACCCACATGGAACAACAAATACCATATCTATTCTTCCTCTGAACATAATCACAGTCTCTAACCACTAACTAGAACCATTTTCGATCACTCCCCCAAACCCCATACGCAGAAATAGAGAAATAAGAAGGTGGTAAAAGGTTCAGAGAGCTCACCTTAGTCAAAAGCTTGGGTTGAATGTAATGATAAGCTCTTCCTTCGCCAGTGACCGGTGATCTCAGGACCTTTCACATCTCTCAATCTCTCGTGCTCTCACTCTCTGTTTCTCGCAGCGGAAAGGAGAAGAGGAATGAAATGAAGATGATGATGATGATACCGTGGGGATATAAGTGGCTGCCACATGTGTGGCATGTGAGGAGAGGGAGAGAAATAACTATTTTACCCTTCTAATATCCACAATTTGTAAGATGGTCCTTTGTTCATTATAATAAAATCCCAAAATTTCTCAAAGTAAATCCTTCATATTAAATGGAGATTTTCATTCTCAATTTGACTCTCTAGCCCATAAATTAATTTCTCAAAAGTTCTTGGCTAAAATATATCTCCTTCCTATTTTTCTTAAGCTTTTCCAAAAAATAGGAATAACTTCCCAAAATAACTTTTGACCCCATAATTTATTTTTATTTTTTTGAGGCATCTTTATTTTTCTTAATAGCTTATCAAGGCCTCAATTATATCTTATAAACTCTAGCCAAAATTTTGGGATATTACACAAAGCGACGCAGACGGTCCTCTCAAGCTCACGATGGCGCAACATTTTTAGGGAAGAAGACAAGCTGAGACATAGATTTTGAAGGGGCTTTTGTTTCTAAACCGCACTCTCATTGTGTGATTTAAAAATATTACTTTCTAAACTGCACTCTCAACGTGTGGTTTAAAATGAATATATTTTAGACCGCACCAAGACCATGCAGTTTAAAATATACTCATTTTAGACCGCACTCTAAATGTGGGGTCTAAATCATTACCTTTTAAACCACATCTCGTACATGCGGTTTAAATAATTTAAAATTTGTACTCTTATTTACAAAAATGCCACCAGTCATATTTTTTAAACCTTATTCTTTAAATGTGGTTTAAAAGAAGTGGTTTAGATGATCATTTTTCTATTAGTGATTTGTCCCTTATAAGGAAATGGTAAGCTTCCATTAGAGACTTTAATCATCTGTTTTATATTTTTCTAGAATTGCTTGTGAATTTTTCAAAGTTGGGCGGAAGTTCAAGTTACTAAAGGAATAGTAACTCAAGTGGGCTTTTGGAAATTCACTTAGATAACTAATTCTAGCCTTCACATGGGCCTCAAGTGAACTAAATGAAGTCTCTAATGTGTAATAAAGCGAGTAAAGAAGAGGTGTCATAGTGATTGTGACATGATTGTTTAAGTTGATTCAGCTATATGATATTTGAGCATGTAAATACTTGCTGTACTATGCATTGGCCATATGCTATTTTAGTTCAATTTAGTTTAGTTTAGCTTAGTTGCATGAAGTAAGGCATGCTCATCATCATGGCTTGTTAGTTTCATATATCGATCATGCATGTTTATGTGATTGTTAGTATAATTTGCTACTAAGATTTCCATGAAATCTCATCCTCCCTGAAACAATAATCCTCTAGATGAAAGCTCTGGTCAAGGCAAAGGCATGGAAATCGCCCGTTGATGGTGGAGTGTGTGATCGGACCAAGATGTTGCCTTCCAGTTCGATACAAGATGATTACACCAACATGATATAATATAGTGGGCAACCTATTGTTCTTCTCGATGAGCGGTATATTGATAAACCTAGTCTAAATTGGCTATCAAAAATATGTTGAACATGGGTATAAAAAGGGGGTTCTAATTTGTAAATGCTGTGGTGCAATAAAAAGGAAAATGCAGGAAGTAAATCTTTTTGGTTTTTTCAGTTAATGAAGATATGTTTTGGATTAAAAGGGTATGTGATGAGATGGACTCTTGGTGATAGGAACTCGGCTGTCATTGCTTTCAAAATGATAAGGTTGTTAAATCTCTCTAAGTCTAAATAAAAACCCCAAGCAATCACTTAAGTCCAATGCTTTAATTAATGAAAGCTCACTTGGATCCAAGTTGATTAGCACTTATTAAAACATTGTTAAAAACCACTTAGAGTGCAATTGAATGGATGATGCAAATCTCCAATGATTGTAAATCAACAACCATAGAATCCAAGCACACACATTAACTATCAATAATCATTATTACTTAAATGAATACAACGGATTAATCACAACTGCAATGCATATATGTAATTCAACACAAACACATCATCCAATCCAAATACATAGTTTAATCACAAAATCACAAATCTATAATTAAGGTTTACATAATGGTAGGAATTCCAAATTCTAGAAATAACTAACACAAATTCAAACATAGATTAATACTAAGAAAAAATCCCCTAATGTGTCCATGAGCTCAAGCTTTGTTCTCCATCACCAAAAGGTTAATGTTTTAGCCTCTCATAGCTCCAGAATCGTAGCTACCATCACAAGTATATTCTACCATGAGAAGAGTGGAAAAAGGGGATGAAAATATGGTGGAGGGGGTGATGGGAGTGGTTTAGATGAAGTGGATTTGCAGAAAATGGTAGAGAAATGGAGGAAAATGTAAGGTGAATGGATGGGGAAGGTTGGAGGCGAGAGAGAGCAGTGCTGAGGGCTCTCCTATGCAAATCTGCAGAGTGAGAGATGTCTCTTTGTGTGGTGGCTGCATGGTATGTATAGGCATGTGCTAACTGTAACATCCTTAAATTTGACCAATGTATTATGAAAAGTAATTAGGATTTTAGGAAGTCAATTACAAAAGTTTGGATAAGTACGAATAAATTATTGGGGCAAAAATATTTTAAGAACATTTAAGAAAAATAAATGAATTTGCCCAAAATTTATCAGAATAATTATTCTACTTATTGAGGGTTAAACTTTGGGAAGGAAGTTACCCATTGGAAAATTTTAAGGCTTGTTGGGATTATTTAAAAAAAAAATAAACAAGGAAGAAAATGCTCAGAACGCATGCCACACAATACATACGTGGCTCAATACTAGGCCTCCACAAACCCCCCTAACCTTTAGCTTTTACTCCCATTTTTCAATCCATTCTGCACTTAGTTTCAGCTCCCTCTCTCATTCATCAATTCCCGTCGTCTTTCCGTGGAATGAGAGTCAGCGAAAATGAGAAAGGATGGGAGCCACCACCGTCGGAAAAGTGGCTGGAAAATGTGTGTAGCTGAAGGATTTTAGCCAGGTGAGCACTTTTCCGTCTCTTCTGTCTCCGAATATGTTTAGGGTGGGTTTTGAACTTTGGAAAGAAATCAAGAAAACAGAGGATGAGTGAATGATTCTCATTGATTTGCTTAATGGATATTCAAATCCGTGTGTAGTCAAGTTGGATAAGGCTTTGTATGTGATAAAACTCGTGAATGTGTGAGTTGAGAGAAATGGGTTCCAGTTTCTGCAAGTCGAGTTCCCTGTTTCTCCAAGGAATTAATATTGAGTTGTGATTTCTTGTCTTGATAATGATGAATGTTGAGCATTGGGATTGTTTACCGGTGTGCATGTCATTTTTTTTTTTGAGTTTGGAAAGCTGAAAAATCAAAGTTTCATTTTGTTTCTGTTTTCCTCTCAGCTTGAGCACCCTGGACCAAAGAAGATGTTGCAGCTGGATAAATGGGTATATGCTGGTTTTGTTTTTCTCAGAGAGTGTCCGTGTATGTATGTATGTATAAATATTTGGGTCTATCTGTGGAAGAATATATATATTTGGATTGGTCTGAGAATGATATATATATATATATATGAGCGTGTGAAATATGGAACAAGAGTTGGAGAAAGGGAACAAATATATATGCATTTGAAATCTGGAACAAGTGTTGGAAATCTGGAAAAATATATAAATGTATGCGTGTCAGTGTATGTGTATATATATGCATTTGAAATCTGGAATTTGGGTGTGTATACATATGGCTTGGGTCCTCTTAAAATCTGGAATTAAGTTTAGAACACCTTGAAATGAGTGATAAATGAAGTTAAACCTTTTAGGCATAAGCAAACTTGCAAGTTGAGTTGAGAACCGTACTTTGAAAACTTCATGGTGTTAAATTTTAGATTTTTGGTGATTGAGTTTTGGGTCTGTGAATATATATTTATATGGGTTTGTTATTGTGCGTTAGAAATGGAATTGAGGACAAGCTTGTGGTGTCAAGTGAATCCAAGCATTGTCTGCCTCACTATGCATGTGAGTGGCTGCGTGAATATATATATATGCTTTGTGAAACTAGAGTTTGGATTATGAACTAAGATTTTATTCTTGAACCGTAAGTATTTGAATATGTAAAGAATTCCAAATTGAGTAGAGGTCTCTCTTTCTATAGATTTGGATGAAAAAGATTTAAATGAAAAGAGCTCCCTAACAAGAAATAAAGTGGGAATTCAATCTCAAAAGGGAAATGAGATTTAAATTCTATCGAAAATATTTTATACATATAATTGATATATTTTTATATGTATATACAATATTTAGGATTCGACTTGCCCAAGCCCACTTGGAAAAATGGGGAAGAAGGAAATCTGAAAAAGGAAAAATGGAAGTGAGAATAGAAGTTTGGCTAATGAAGCTCCTAGTCTGGGAAGAAAAGAAAAGCAAGAGAAAGCTAATAAAGCTTAAAGGTAGCAACTTTACCTATTCTTGCAATTAAGTTTTGTTTATATTTTGTTATGCTTCCTAGCTTGCTATGAGTTGAATATTTATTTTATCTTGAATATGTTGAACGACTCATTGAATTGTTTCATGGCCATGCTTGACAATTTTATATTCTAAATGCATGTTCTTGTTATGTATAAGCCTTGGCAATGCTACTTGTTAATTAGTAAATGATTGAAGTATAACTTGACTGTTTGAATGGTAATTGTTTACTACTGGGATTCTTTGAATCTCACCCATCAATAACTAACTATGCTAGGTTACAAGCTTCCAAGAGAAAAGTGAATGCAAGAGAGGCAAATGGTAAGTCAAACAAGAGAGATAAGCTTCTATAGCATTATTTTGCTGTAAGTTATTAAATGTATAGCAATTCTTATCAGTTGTGGAAATTCAATGTGAGGCGTTGATATGTACATATGATATATATTGATGAATGATAAGTGATTGCATGCTTAAGTATGGTCTTGAAAGTATTGTTTTAAGATGCATGATCATGATCGTTCAGATTGAGCAGTTTTCAAGGTACGACTAATGTTTGATTCATTAAAGTAGAGTAAATGATTTCTATTGCTCATAATAAATTTTATAGATGAAGTAGACACATGGGGCTTTCCATTAAATCCTAAATGAGGTTAATTGAAACTCTATAAGTTAAGTTATGAATTTTTGAAGTTGAGGCACAAAGTGTGTTAGTAAAGCAAAGAGAGTTTAGTAATTTAATAAACTATATTAATTACCATATTTTATGGCTAAGATCATATTTTTTGCATGTAAAGGACTACAAGAGCTTTTAAAAGAATTTTAGAGAACCCTCATATGATTTTTCTAGAATTAGTTATGATTTTTTAAAGTTGGACTGAAAATCTGAAAATATTGAATGTGTAGTAACCTAATGATTAAGATGAAAGTTTTAATTTATGGGCTTTAATTATTGATTCGCCTAAGCCATAACGTTTTTGAATGTGCAATAGATTGCATAATTGGAGGGTGTTACACTAGCCTAATCCAAAATGCATGGCTTCACTTTCAGGCTCGTAAGTCATGACTTTAGATGATATAGTTTGTGACCATAACATGATTATGTCACGACATGTAACTAAGTATGTCATGATCTAAGTAGTCCTTGTGTCTTCTGGAATTAGCTCAATGTCGTGACTTGTTGGTCATAGAGGCACTCCTGAGGGCTCTCCTTTTATTTCACAATGAGTTGTGTCTCTTTTAGTGCTCCACCTTGAATCTTCAAATCTCCTCCAAATGCCTACAAATAAAAGTAAAGAGATTAAATATAAATAATTATAATTTGATGAGGTAAATGATTTATTTTGACACTTTTATCAGCAAAATGCAATGCATAGTCAAAGTAATCAATAATGGTATAAATTCATCCAAAAATGAGGTTAAAGGTGTTACAAAACACCATAAAACACTCAAGAAAACCATGTAAATATTGGGTTCTATCAATGTGGCAACAACATTTTTAGGACCATGTTTATGAATGTTTATGCATTTTGATGTTGATCCCCAAAGTTGTATGTATGAAGTGTGGTTAAGGGAAAACCATGAGTAGTTTATGTTTTAAGATGTTATGTTAAGTTTAGACCATTATTGCCTTGTGGATCAATGTATATATCTATGTGTTTCTGGTTTTTCTACTATCTATCATGCATTCTCTAACCATATTTGCCGCTGCAAAGAGCTCCAGAAAGGAACTCCTCTCAAGATTTGAGGGGTTCATTGTGATGAAAGGTAAGAGTTGGGTGTGCCGAAGTGCCCCCAACAAGGATTTCTCGCTATGTTTAAGGAGTTCGCCATGGCAAAGGCCTGAGTTGGGCATGGCGAAAGGGGCCCAAGAGGTTTAGTTGTGGCTCTGAGGTAGTTGGTCACGGCAAAGAGGAAGGTTTGCCGCGGCAAAACCCTCTAGAAGCCAAATTTGAAGTTAAGTTGTGAAGTGAAATGTTATATCTCCCGTTGTGTTAATCAAGTATTAAATTGATTAAATAAGAACCCTAACTCCTATAAAGGATTGAATGGATTATAATTGGATAGATATAACCACTTTGTCTAAGATATGTAAGAATAATTATATTTTCCCATAGTAATCATAGTTTATGAATAAGGTAAGAGGGGGCAAAATTTATTATGAACAAAGTTCTAAGGGTCTGAATGGGACATAATTAAGAACTCAAGTGGTTAGCTAATTATATCTAAGGGGTATAAGGGTAAAGAGTAAGGGATGTCACACCAAACCTAAGTCAAGTTCATGATGTACTTCATTTTTCCCAGCTCAAAAAGCATAATATAGGCCTAGCTCATATTATAGAATATGCTGTTCAAAATGGTCTGGCATGGGCTAACTCCTGAATAGGAAATCTGGGAAACATAGAAAGAAATAAAAACCTAGTATTTAGAGGTATTTGACTATGATATACAAATTTCGAGGACAAAATTTATTTTAGGGGGGAGAAATGTAATATCTAAGTTTTTTATAACTGGATATAAAGGCTAAACGTGTGACTACAAATTAATTAAGGGTTTAGAGGATGAAAAGAAATGAAAGGAATAGTGAAAATATCATTCTAGCAAACGTTGAAAAAGTAAGGGTAAAATTATCATTTTGAAAAATTAAGGAACTAAAGTGTCATTCTAAAAAGTAAAAGACCAAAGTATTACTTTAAAATTGGAACCTAAGTGTACATTCAAAATTCTTGAGACCAAATTGTCATTTTGGAAATTAAATGGCATTTTGGTAAATTTGAGGATGTCAAAGGATATTTTGGTAAAGTTTGACCAAAATATTAGAAAATTGCCCAAGACACCAAAAGATAGAGAAAAATTCATTAATAAGAAATTGAAAAAGCAAGGGAGGGAGATGGCGGCAGAGAAAGCAAGCGCCAAGAGAGCAAGAAATCCACTAAGATCAAAGGTAAGTTTGTGTTTTCATGCAAAATCTTCCATAGTTCTTCATGTCTAACATTCCACTCCAATTCTATCGGTTTAGTTTTGTGATCTATGGTGGATATATGCTGCTGGAACAGTTAAGTTTTTTAGAGAAAAAGTGATAAAGAGAGGGATTTAGAAGAAATATATGGAAGAAATCAACTCTATGCATGATTTGGAATTGATTGGTAGTTGTTTTGTGATGATTTAAGGTGTGCATGAATTTTTGGCATATTGAACCCTAAGGGTGTCATGCTGCACGAATTGTGGAAGATTGTATATGATGAATTTTATGTTAAATAATGGTTAGAAAATGGGTTAGATGCAAGATTATGTAAGTGTATAGAAAGCAAAGTTGAAAAATCACAATTTCCTCCTTATTATTGATTTTTGGCCAGATGCATAACAGTAGGAGGAATGAGTTTTTGATGCTTCCAATGGATTTAGAAGGCAAAATTGTGTAGGGGAGAAGTAAGAAAATAATTTTAGAAGCATTAGAATCAATTTTGACAAAATTAAGGGTTTTATGGCTCTTAAGGTTTAAGAGGAATTTTGGGGGTTTTAGTGTGTTTTAATGCATGGTAATGGCTTGTTATTAATGTAAAAAGCATTATGTTATATGTAGGAGTTAAGCGGCAAAGGGGAAGTTCCAAAGAGTTAGAACAAAACCAACAAAGTTAAGAGAAAAATTGAGAAACCAAGGTAGAAAAGTTGCTAACTTTTACATTAATACTATCATTGATTGTTGTTTATTTAGTGTGCTATTTTGCATATTATTTATGTGCTATGTGAAAATGTGAAGTTGTGTTTATGCATAGTTAGATAGGAACTAAATGATAATCATGCATGTTACTTTTGCTTTTGAGATTCCAAGAATCTCATTCTCCAAAAAAAACATAACCTTTTAGGTGACGTTCAAGCAAATTCAAGCAAGGAAGAAAGAGACTTAAGGTGGGAGATTTGGTCTCAAATTGAAAGGAAATGCATGTTTGTAATGCGAAAACTTGTATATGTAGAATTGTGTTAAATTATGAAAATATGTACGATGAACTCCTACTACACCATGCCTATGATAAGTACCTTGAAATTGTAGGAAGCATGTTAAATAATTATGGAGTTAAGTTATATACAATTAAAAGGAAAGCACAAGCAAGTATCGAATAAGGAAAAAGGTCCACCACCCTTACAAAATGCCAACTTGAAGTAACAGTAAAACTGAGCAAATGGACCCCAGTTGATATGAGATTTTTCAGAAAAATATTTCACATTATAAGCTTTAAAATGAGTTAAAGTTTGCTGAATTTGGAGTTATATGAAAAAAGTTATAGTTGTCCAAAGTTAGAAGAAAAATCTGAAAAAATGGAAAATGATCAAATGAACAGTTCCTTTTATGAATTTTTCTATATTAATTGGCTAATAAATTAGACAAATGGGTATTTTTTTCCCCTATAAGTAATTTAATAAGGTTATTAAGAGACTTAAACTACTCAATTTCAATTTTTCTAAAATTAATTATTAATTTTTAAAGTTGGTCAAACTTCTAAAATTACCAAGTGAATGGTACACTTAAACAGCAACTTTAACAAAGTTTTGAGATTTCACTTGGTTAGCTAATTCTAAAGTATAGAATACCTTGAAGTGGTTCCTTATTGGTCTCTAATTTATAATAAAGTAAGTTAAGGGAAGTATTACAACAACACCCTTAATATTTGCCTAAGTTGAGGTAGTGATAAAAAATGGAAAATGAAGTTCAAATGACTTGAGATTTCCAGAAAAAAAAATGATACACATTCCAAGCTTTAATATAAGCCAAAGTTTTCTGGAATTGGATGTATATGTAAAAAGTTATGAATGTCTAAAATTAAGGGAAAAATATGGAAAAATGAAAAATGACCAAATGAACATTGCTATTTCATGTATTTTTCTGTATTGATTGAACAAAAATTTGGGAATATGAATATTTTTTCCTTGTAGGGAATTGAATAAACTTTAATTCAAGATTTGAACCGCTTGATTTCGATTTTTTAGAATTAATTATGAATTTTTAAAGTTAACCAAAATTCTGAAATTTACCAAATGAATAGTATCGATGAACAATAATTCGAGCAACGTTTTGAATTTTCACTTGGTTAACTAATTCTAAGTGTTTGAATGCATTCAAGTGGTTTGATGAAGATATCTAATGTATAATAAAGTTAGTTAAGAGAGGAGTTATAATATGCAACTATCATCTATCATTTGATCACGGATTTCATTAAGGGTGTTGTGGTCATTTCATAGGCCTATTGAATTCTCTAAACGCTACACTTTCAGGTCCAATTCGCCAAATATGTTTTCAACGGGGCATTTATTTCTAATTCTCTCTATAAAATAAGTGATATTGTAAAAAAAATGCAATTTTAAATTTTTTATGACTGTTTTCGAAGACTTAATACTATAAAATTTGAGAGACATATCATGGCGCAGTTGAACCCTCAACCGATCCTAATTACATTGGAGGAGCAAAACAAAAGTTGTTGATAGAGTCAAAGTCAAGTTGGAAGAAAATATGAAACTGAAAAGATAAGCAAGCAGAAGACTTTTCGCATTGACTTCAAATCTGACAAACACTTTTATATTTTTTGCCAACGGAAAATCAAACTAAAGGATGTGGAGTGAATAATATTTAATTGCAGCTGATTATATAAGTTACAATTATTTAGAAGATCTAGTATTAAAATATAAATTTAGAAATATTAAGTTGTCCCTAACCAAACCTATTACTTTATTTCTTATATTCATAATTAAAAAAAATACTAAATCTACTTTTTTCCAAAAACTAAAATAAAATTAAAACTGCTAATCAATATCATTTTTAATTAACTTTTATCAATTTATATATTTATATGATCAATATATCATTTAATTATTAAAATTGATATTTATCTCTTTATATCATTAAATTCTTTTAACCAAGTTAAAGGAAGAGATTAACTCTAAACATAAAATTTGGAAAAGCGTTTTAAAGTCAAAGGGCTTTCATCTAAGTAGAAGTAAGACAGTATATATGTATTGAAATTTTCATAAGAGATAAGTTGTAACTGATTTGGAGGTGAGATTGGGACATCAAACCATCCCACAAGTGACAAAATAAGTCCTCAAATAGAGAAAATGTCATCAAGAAAAAAGTGTTTCTCAATTTTTCCACACAAAAACTAAGAAATGCCAAAAAAAAATTGTTTTTATTTTTGTTGTTTCAATTTTTTTTTTGTTTTCAACAATAACTATCTAAAAAAATTACCAATAATATTTTATTTAAAAAAATATTTTCAAAACAAGAAAACAAACAACCCAAAAATATCTTACCCGTAGCACTCTGTATTTTAGTTAAAGCTCACATGAACATTTTTGTCCTAAATAGAGTGGTTTGCGATATCCAATATAAAGTAAAAATGTAGAAAAATCAAATATCAATGCCAAAACTAGATAAATGGCGTTGGCAAAAAAAAAAAAAAACTAGATAAATGGCTCAACTTTCTGACAAATTTTTTTAAATGAGTTAAAAATATTAATTCAGTTGCAAATTCAGAAGTCTCAGCTGCAGAAAAGGTATTTAAGTATTAAATGTACTCTTAGTTTACAGCTAATATTCTTACTTGCAATCATCTCAATTGATGTTTGCATTTAAAAGAAAAAAACGTTTTTTGGGACCTAATTATTATTGAACAGAATTTTTGGCACTTTAATATCACCCCCCCCCCCAATTATTATCTTTTTGTCCCCCGTCACAAAACGTTACTTTCCTGTAACATTCTAATAACTATTTTTATTTTACTTTTCATTACTTTCAAATTGATCCTGCTCTACTCAAGGTCCATTTTAATGGGGAGGTAATGCAATGAATGGGCATATATTACAGATTTTGATCAAGATAAAGAGGTCAGTGAGCCAAAGGAGGTGATTATTAGGCATGACACTGTTGGGAGATGGATGGGCTCACGTGATAGGAAAATATATACATATATATATATATATGTATATGTAAGAGCTTACACAAAACCTTGGAAGAGAGCTGGTCAACAATGAATGGAAATTAATTTAATACCTCTTACATTTGTTAGTGAAAATTGGCCTCTTCCAGAGGTAATTTTTTAAAGGGATTTCTATTGTTGTCTTCTTTTGAGTTGTAATGCATTATAATTGATATATCAGAAAAATATATTGGTGTAGCCGTTACGCTAACGTATGCTTGTATAAGCCAAACCTTTCTAATTATAAAATTATATCTACTTATCAATCAACTCAAATATTTCAATTATTGATCATTGTAATCATTACATATGGCATCTTTACTTAAAAGATTGGTCCATCTCATTTATTTATACAATTAATAGTAATTTTAAGTACATCATTAATGAGTATTCATTTTTCAATATAGTTTCATTTTCATTGGTTGTTTATGAGTGACAACTTCCTTTCTATTAATTATTATATATATATTTAAATTAATTTTTTTCACCATCATTACTTATCCATTGTCTAATAAATGAAAAAAAATTAAAGGTTTTGTTACCTACAAACCCTAATTGGGGCATTTGAAAATAAAGTAAATTTATTTAATGAAAAATTGATGTGAACCAAATAAATAATCATGTGAAATATATATTAAAATTACAATTAGCAACAAAATTACAATAAATTAATTGGGGCATTTGAAAATGAAGTAAATTTATTTAATGGATAAAGAATTATGACATGGTGATAGTAATGTTATATCTAAAGTTCTTTTCTTGGGGGTGGGGACAAGGTAGGGTGGGGGTAGTTGGCAACAACATATGTTGTATAGATATTATTGATCATTTGTCGGAAGATGATTACCTTACAATGGAACAATATTTGCTCTAACATTAGAAGTTCTAGGTAAGTTCAATAAATTGTTAATCTATACTTATAGATGAATGTCATGTGTTTTAATATCGATAATTATTAATAGACGTATTCTAAATTTTCCTTATATTTGAGCCCATCAAATCATCGAACTACTCCATTTATTTCTTTTTATAAACTATAATTATCTAAATCATACAAAATCAACTATGGGTTTAAATTAGTTCACATCAATAAATATACATGAGAAATAATATTTTCTTTCAAATATACATTTATTTATTTATTTATGGAGATAATGAGTTGGAGAGAATTGGTGGGAAAAATATGAGAGACATATAATGAATTGGGGGGTCAAAATATAAAATGCATTAAATTTTTTCAAAAAAAAAATTGTTGGATATATAGATAGAACTAACCCTATGTGAGAGAATATTATTTATAAATAAAATTAAAATGATGATATTTTCCAAGTTTATTTTGTATGACTTTAATGATGTTTATTTAGTTTATTTATCCAACAATTCCATATAACCGTGCAACGCACGGAGTACTATGTCTTGTTTTGAACAAATCACTACAAATTTATTAACTATCCATTTGTATTCCTATGCAATCCAAAATTGAAATAGCCTCTACCATCGAATGATGGGATCACCAAGGCCAATTATTAGAGTTCCTGAATTTCTGATCTTCTTCTTCATCGTTGTGTTAGTCAGTTTCATCAGATTAAGTACTTCTCAAACACCAATCTACATTGGAGACGACTGCCATAACAGAACCCCACAAGCTCTTACAGCCACCTACGTATCCAACCTTAACAAGCTCCTGACATGGCTCTCCACAAATGCAGCCACGAGCAAAGGCTACAACCATACCTCCATCGGCAGCGCCACCGATGCCGTCTACGGCCTCTATGACTGCCGTGGCGATGACGGCGGATACTTTTGCCAGTTCTGCGTCTCCACTGCCACCAGAGAGGCTCTCCAACGATGTCCCAATCAATCTTCCGCTGTATTGAGGTATCATACTAATGTCTGTTTTAAGTTTATTACTCTATATAATTTGAATATCCCAGAGATCTGAGATTATATTTTATTAACTCAGCAATATTAAGGAAAATAATACATATAGCATAAATAACGGAGACCTTTCCCACAAGTTTATGTTTTGGATTGAAAACTCAAAGTATATACTGAACGAATGAACTTTAACTATTGCTCACTCAAATGTTTTATTTGGTCGCGATATAGGTATGATTTCTGCATCCTCCGATACTCTAACAAGAACTTCATTGGGAAAGTGACAACGAGCCCATGGTGGCTTGCCGGCGGATCAAAGACGGTGTCGGATCCAATGGAGGGAAAGAAGGCGGAGAGTTTCATTAGGAGTCTAATCGGAAAAGCGATGGAGAACACGACGGAGTTGGGTGCGAGGGGAGAGTTTGATTCGGGTGGTGGAGGAAAAAGGTATGCTTTGGTGCAGTGTAGTAGAGACCTTAACGCACAAGGTTGTAGGCAATGTTTGGAGGCTATGGTGGATAAGATTCGTCAGTGCTGTGAGCAGAAGCTGGGATGGGTGGTTGGGGCTGCAAGTTGTCTGATTAAGTATGATGATCACATGGTTTATCAATCATCCTCGTCTCCTAGTTCTACTTCCCCTACAGGTATCACAAGAACAAAATTTTCTCGCTCAAATTCGCACTCTACATGAAATCTAGTCATTTTTTTGTCGGTTAATCGGAGCTTTGCCTCTACTGCATCCAGCTGTGACTGGTATTGCAAACCTGGATGTAGTATGTGAATCTCCTAATGGAAATTTTTGTATATTTTAGAGCTTGAACTCGAGACCCTGCTTATGTGATACTGATGCGCTTACCACTTGGATTAATCCACATTGGTAAACTCTACTCAATTTTTTATGGGAACCGGTTACGGTGCTAAGACTTAGTCTTAGCTCACCCTACTAATCTCATCTAGACCGTTCAGATCCAGATCTAGACGGTCCAGATTTTATTTTTTTTAAAATAATGATTTTTTAAGTAAATAATTATTTTTAAGAAAAATAATAGTTGAAAGATTTCTTTTATTTTTTTATTCTACATCTACTGGAATAATTTTTTAGAAAAATATAGATTTTTATAAAATCAAATCTGGACCATACAGATCAAATCTGGACGGTCTAGATCAGATTAGTATGATGAGCTAAGCATTGCACTTAGCACTGTAACTGGTTCCTTTTTTATGAGGCTTGAGAGATGACAATAGATCTATTAATTAATTAGGCCACTTTCTTAAATGTAGGAGCATAGTTTAAGTGTTTCTTTTCATTCTAAATGTAAAATAATTAACTTATTTTATCTTCTAGATTTAAAATTTTTCAAAACTATATATATGATTAATAATTTAAATTATTAAATGGGGTTAATTGAGGTAATTCCAATGGAAATAATTAAATATTGTATTTTAAGGAACCAACTACCTTTTTTTATAAATAACTATAATTTCACTAATTTTTTAATATTTATAAATTATTTATTTAAATTTTACATTTAGAACAAGAGAGTATCCTTGACAAATTCTGATTATTCAAAAATATTGTTTGTAAAGTTGCTCTATGGTTTAAAGGAACTGGTTATTAAAAAAAATAAGAAATTTGCAATTACATGTTTATGCTCTTCCTTGTCTAATATCTTTTTGAACTCTATAGAAAATTTACTATAAAAAAGGGGAAATTGTATTTAAGTCCCACGCAAGAAAATTAATATAAAAAATGTCCCAAAAGATTATTAATGATAACTACTTCATTTATCAATGGTGATCTTTTCCTTGTTATTAACAATCTCTTGGAACCTTTCTAATATTAATTTTCTTATGTTGAACCTAAATGCAATTTCCCAAAAAAAAAATTACTCTCTAGTTCCTTACGCATTCTAGTTTGTGATGAAACCATGAAAGAGAAAGAAGACAGCTGTATTTAATTAATCCAACTGCTACTTTATGCACTTTGAACGTTAGGTTGATGATTTTGATATCTTGGCTCCAGAAGCAGTGATAATTAACAAGTTAGTTAAATCAGTTCAAAAAAAAAAAAAAAATAAGCTCGTCAAATGAGTTGGTGGGATGTGTAGCCTCAATTTCATACAAATCTTTATATAATCTCAATATTAAATGACTGATCCTTGTAAATCTGACATGTGTACAAGTGCACCCACGCACACACAATCTGTTAATTATTAAAATTATTCATACCTTAAATTGTCTAAAAATAAATAGAGTAGATTCTATTAATATTTTTTAATATTTATTATATTATATTTGATACCTTTTTATTCTAAAACTTACGTTGTCTCTCTTGAATGACATCCACATACACACCTTAGATGCTTTATTTTTTAACATTTTGTAAATTTGTTATGTGAAATACGTAAATTTCAATTTTCAAATGGTACACAGTTAAAACTTTATCCTTCAATAATTTTTAAATATTTTTCACTTCTACTATAGCACTTGCATTTCCTCTTTTTAGAGTTTCGCTAGTTGGCAAAAAAAAAAAAAAGAGTTTCGCTAAACCGTCTTGCCCTTGATACGAATCCTTTTTAAAGACTTATAATGTAAATGTGTCTCTTCCAAGAAGCCACCTTAACGTGTGTGTGTGCGTGTGTGTGTGTGTGTGTGTGTGTGTGTTTTAACACCTCATGTTGATTTGTCATTAGTGCAGCCCATAATGGTTTTACCAAGTCAAGAGCCTTGATCATAAGCATAACTGTATTAGGGACCATAGCTATATTGAGTATGTCTATCTTCATCTTCTGGCGGAGGAAAACCAGAAAAGGTTAGAATTTTTATATTAATTATATTGGATATATCTTTATCGTTTGTTTCGTTTTAGTTAGTACTACTACTTCAATGATGACATGGTGCGATGATATATAGACGACACATCAAAACTGTTTAAGATGTAAATTTGTTTATGAAGTTTTTGCTTAGGAATAATGTTATACAGAAAATTCTAAAATAATAACATTACTCTACACCGTATAAAACCAACCATGACCATTAATATTTTTAACAGTAAATAGCAATATTTTTCTAAAAATACTTCCGAAGTTACCATTGTTCATGAGAAAAAAATCTTCTGGTGTAAATTTGCATTTTAACCCAATCAAAATTCTCAATGAAGATTATACATGATAGGGTTGTACCAAAAAATTTTCAAACTGCATTGATTTTATACACTTTTTTTGGTCTCCTTTATCAAATTTCTCAATGTTCTGTCTCACATATACATGTGTGCGAATACGTACATAGTCATAATAACAAATATCAATTTATGTGCTTTGTCTTGTAGATGATATGTCGTTGGAGACCACTCCTATGTTTCACGACATTTCTGAAAGAGAGACTTCGTTGAACACAGACCTTCCCACAATCCCTTTAGTTGTTATTCAACAGAGTACGCATCAATTTTCAGAAGCATCTAAATTGGGAGAAGGTGGATTTGGTCCTGTTTATAAGGTATGTACCGATATATTAGATTCATACAACTTATGATATTGACAATGGTTCGCAATATATATATATATATATATGATATTGACAATGAAGATTATTTGTCTATTTTTAAATTAAGGTTGTATTTTTCTTTAAATTTAATTTTTAATTAAGTTGTTATAATTGAAGGATAAATTAATCAGTAAGTCCTTATAGTTAAATTAAATTTTGAATATGGTCCCTGTAGTTGATTTTTGTATGAATAATCGGGTACTTATAGCATCATCCTTGAGTATAAAAAGTGGTATATTTCAATTTATAGAATTTCATCGACTTTATGGAATTTCTTTCATTTCTTTTAACGTCATTTTAACATCTATACATTTTTATAAATGAAATTTCATAAACACTGTAAATTAAAATTATTGAATCAAACAATAAGGGTCCATTTTAAACAAAGTAAACTAAATGGACATGGTTGGAAATTGAGGTAAACTATAAGGGCATGTAGATTAATATTTTTTTGATAACCAATTATGTTAGTTTAGTAGCAAGCATGAAGATTCATTTGAATCTAACTTGATAGCTCAATCAATATACATGTTATTCTATGATATATGTTTGGCATCATTTGGCCAATATGCTAACGTTCCTACATTTTTATTAACTTTTTTAATTAGGGGACATTACCAGATGGGAGGGAAATTGCTGTGAAAAGACTTTCTCAAACTTCAGGTCAAGGTTCAGAAGAGTTTAAAAATGAAGTGATATTCATAGCAAAAGTGCAACATAGAAACCTTGTCAGACTCTTGGGTTGTTGTGTGGATGAAAATGAAAAGCTTCTTATATATGAATATCTGCCAAATTCTAGCCTTGATTTCCACCTTTTTGGTAAGTTTTCTATAGACTCCATCTCTATCTATTTGGTGTTATCCATGTTTCTTATGTGGCTTAAAATTAATATTGAGTTCTTCTGTTTTATTTTTTTCTTTTTATTGTTCCATCCATGAAAGAGCTCCTCCTCACTAACTTATGATACTTTTCCATGTACAAAAACCATTATCTTTTGCTAGTATTACTTTAGTACGAAGTTTGATTGGATGTAGCTATATATAGGGTATCATAACATTTATGATATGCTTCTCAAACTTACATTTATCAATTACTATAATTTTGAAGATGAGATATACATATGCCTCCTTTCTAGTAGCAGGATTTTTGTACTTGGGAAAAAAAGAACAATAAATAATAGCATGTTCTAGCATGAAAGTTGAATATCGTGTGCACGTGTAGATACCTTCTAAGATTGATCTTTGGCTTCAATAGATTAAGGTTTTATAAAGCTCACCTAATAATCTTTATTACTGTGATTTACATTGTAGTCAACGCTGGTTTTGATGAGTGCACTGAACAATTGTTTAAATGATTTGCATCTTGTTCAGAAAATTAAATATGTAATATATTCATCAATCTTAATTAATTTTAATTGTATTTCTTGGTTTTGATAAATTAGTTATTTTTTTCTAGTAGAAAGGACTAGAGGGAATACATATGCAGTAGCATTTCTAGGAAAGTCTCTTAGAGAATAACATGCAAATCTTACTTTTCACTTTGTATGATGTAATCAATAATTTTTTTGAACATCTTTTGTTAGATGAAGAGAATAGAAAGAAACTAGATTGGGGACGAAGATTAAATATTATTAATGGGATTGCAAGGGGACTTTCATATCTTCATGAAGACTCTCGACTTAGAGTTATTCACAGAGATTTGAAAGCTAGCAATGTCCTTTTGGACCATGAGATGAATCCAAAAATATCAGATTTTGGACTAGCAAGATCTTTTGAAGGAGCGCCAAATCAAGGAATAAATACCGCTAGAGTAATGGGTACTTAGTAAGGGTTATTTACTTCTCATCTTGTTTATTCCTTTTATACTTGAAGGTTATTACTTAAAGTTTTTAAGAAATTAGTTGATGAATGACAAAAATTGTTAATGACTTGATTCAAAACAGTGGATATATGGCTCCTGAATATGCTATGGAAGGATTATTTTCAGTGAAATCCGATGTTTTTAGCTTTGGAGTTCTTCTACTTGAAATCATATGTGGAAAAAGGGTTAGATCTTTCCATTTCTCCGAACCTCGTCAAAGTCTTCTAATTTATGTAAGTTTTTTACCCTAACTTAATAATTTTAAATTTTATAATGACAAAAGTCTCTACATTCACCAATTCAAATGGAGAAAAAAACATGTAGTTCTTTGCAAAAGTTCATAATAAATAATTCTTTATGTAATCTCTAACTTGCTATCTAACACAAGAATCTTCAGTTTTAAGAGTGTGGGTAACTAACAATCGGATCATTGGGAATGTATATAACTTTAGTCTCAAAAAAATAGAATATACACATTAGTCCTTACAAACAATATTTTTTTTAATTTGAGTTTTCTTGGTCTTAATAGAATTTTTTTTTTATTTTTGAAGAAGAAAGCTAGATTTGGAAAGAGATGTTCAAGTATTATATCAATAATTATTTCTACTAACATGTATGAAATTTGATTTCAATACATGGTCTCATAATCTCAAAGATTTTGTAATTTCTTTGCAGACATGGAATCTATGGTGTGAAGGAAAATGTTTGGAACTCATGGATCCAATGTTGAACGATTCGTACATAGAAAGTGAGGTTTTGAAGTGCATACACATTGGTTTGCTTTGTGTCCAAGAAGATGCAAAACACCGACCAATCATGTCCACTGTTCTAGTCATGCTCGCAAGTGACAAAATGACCTTTCCCAAGCCTAATCATCCTGCATTTTCAGTTGGACGAATAGACCTAGAAGATTCATCTACATCGAAAAATTCCAAAGACAATCCTTCCATTAATAAGGTTACATTGTCCCAGATCACGCCAAGGTGAGAAAACCAATCCTATAGAGGAAATGCAAAACTCAAGATTCCATCACACTTGATAGTTACATTTGATTTAATAGGTAAAGAATAGGCTCCTTACATATTGACTTGGTTAGTACTACTGTATTGTATTCTAGCATAGTTTTTATTTGCAAGCCAACACTAATCTTTCTTTTGCAAGAGTGTGGTTAGCTCACTTCCTTGAGTTACTACAATAGTAATGAGTTCATGTAAATTTTATTTGTTTATGGTTGTGTCACAAAGATTAGATTTGTAAACTAAAAAAATTATTGGTTGAAATTGTTTCTTAGGCAAGTAAATTTTAATTGAATTGTACGCCTAAATTTTGTGAGTTAATTAGCTTATTTGTTGTTGATAAATTATATTTCTTTCTACTTTAAATTGGAGGTTAGGGAAGAAACATGAAGAACTATTTAGGGAAACTTTCACTGCATCCCCTTATAGAAATTTAATATCTAATAGCCCCTAAAGAATTATAAAATTTCACTAACCCTACTAGACAAAAATTAAAAATGATGTGGATGATACGCAGATTTGCCAGCTTAGCACATCTGGTCAACGAACAATCAAAATTAACCTAAATAATGGTCGAAGAGACATTGCTTTGGCTTGAAAACTTTTGGAGCAATATATTGAACATAAAAAATTTCAAGGCAATATTTCTTCTACGTGACAACTTACATGGGCAAAATTGGACCTTAACCCTATTTTTAAAATAAAACAAGGGCACCAATATCTTTTTACCACAATTTAATTTCAGTTTTGTCCAATGGGTTGCAGTGAAATTTTAGAATTATTTGGGAGATGTTCAATATTAATTTGCTACTAGGGGGTGCTATGGATTTTTTCCAATTATTAAAAAAACAACTTTTTACATAATTAGTGTCGAAAGTGGACTTTCCACATTGATTGTGGCATTAATTAGAGTAGACAAAATAACTTGCTACACAATTTGTCACTAACAACTATTGTATATGAAAGTGAATATGATTTTTTTGTTGTTTATGGTAAGCTTTCTTATATCAGTTTAGCAATAACAATGTGGAATTATTTTTCTTCTACACCTATTGAGGATTTGGTGTATCAACTATTTATCTATTTTGACTTGAGAGCATGATAAAAAGGCCTTTTAAATCAGTGTAAGAAGGCCATTATACACATGTGAAGCAAATTATATAGCAATGATGACGAAATTTATGGTGATGAACTACTCACTTTAAGGTTTTGACAAATTATAAAATGAATCAAATTATTAAATAAATAAACTATTACACCAATTGTACTAATAACTAGTGTAGAAAGTAGGCTTTCCACATTAATTATGGCATTAACCGATTCCAGTTGTCGCTAGCAACAAGTGCAGAAAATTAGTAGGATTGTTTTCCTATTTTCTGTAACCTTCTCTATTTTAGTTTATCAATATCCAATGTGGAATTAGGTCTTTTCTATATTACTATAGTGCTTGTTCTATTTTTGATGATGAGGAATTAATTTCAAGGTTTTGATGAATTATAGAGTGAACCAAATTAGTCCATACTAAAAAAGTAGCCACGATTAATTTTTTTCATAGCCTGAGTTTTCTCTCAACATGGAAATCTTTGAGGTTTTCTCCCACCAAAACCCTAAAAGCTTTCTTCACCATTATTAGGTTCTCAATCCCAATCCTACGGTGAGTTAGAACCAGATCAACTTACAAGTAGTGGAAGGAAGGATCATGAAACAAGAGAGGAAGTAGGCAACAAGAAGATCAATGGAATGGAATTCCAAATATAATGAAAAGGACGTATGGTGACTAAGGAGAATGACAAGTGTCACGTAAGTAGAGTAATGTCAAAAACAAAAATAGGAATGGGACTTCAACTTATTCTCTTTAACATTTCAGGATGAAGAGGAGGCATGTAGAGCTCTTAAGGAGACTCCATGGGTGGTGCGTCGACATATTCTGAGCTTTGAAAGAAGAAAACCATATATATAGGTGACAATTAAATACAAATCAATATGTGTAAATTTTGGGTACAATTTCATGATATTTCATAATAAAGCTCGTTATTTACATAGTGTTCTTAACCACTTTCGTGTGTTTTGGTAATAATTTTACCCTCATCGTGCATGCATTTATGCTTATTTCAATTATTTTGATGATGCATTGCATTTTGTTGACAAAAGGGGTCACTTGGCTCATTCAACTACATATGCCTTGATCTAAAATTAGTGTAAATCTTTACAAAGCTCTTTGATTCTATTGCAGGCACATGGAGGAGATCAAAAGACCTAAAGTGGAGCATTAAAAGGGGCCACAACTTAATGGGAAAAAGGAATGTAGCTCAGGAGGTACCTTTGTGACCAAAAAGTCGTGACATACATTACCAAGGTTGCAACCTTTAGCTAATTCTAGAAGACAATGCCAAATCAGGTTGCGACCTACTCAGTTATATGTCGTGACATTAGCATGTTGTGGTGGCAACATACATCACATTAAGTTGCGACCTAAGAGCCTAAAAGTGAAGCCATGCATTTTGGATTAGGTCAGCACCTTCCTACACTTAAGCAAGGGTAGCCACCATGAAGAGAGAGTCCTCATTTTGCATATTTGCAAGGTTTAGGATCCTCAGCAGTTCTCTCTCAAGTAACCAACCTTTCCATTCATTCTCCTCCATTTTTCCACCTGTTTCCATCATTCCAAAACTTATTATTCCATTCCCAACACCTTCTTCTACCCATTTCCATACCTATTTTCATCATTCTCATGGTAGAAAGTCTCTAGAGTGATTGCTGCATTTTTGGAGCCATGAGAGGCTAAAACTCTTAGCCTCTTGGTGATGGAGAATGAAACTTCAGCTCATGGACAAATTAGGGAAATTTTTTTTAGTCTAAAGGGAAGATTTTGGTAGTCTAATCCCTTGTGAACATTTGTTGGATATTTCTAGATTTAAGAATTTCTAGTTTTATGCAACTTTGATTACAGATTTGTAATTTGTGATTAGACTATGTTATTGGGTTAGATGTTGTTTCTTATGTTGGATTACATATATATCAGTCTAAATCCTTGGGTTAAATTAGTTGTCAATGGTTATTGATGATTATCTTGTTCATTTGATTTATGCGATTGTGATTGCAATACGTTGAGAGCATTAGCATCATCCATCCAATTACACTCTAAGTGGTTTTTAACAATGTTTTAAGAAGTGTTAATCAACTTGGATTCAAGTGAGTTTTCATTAATGAAAGCATTGGACCTAAGCGATTGCTTGGGGTTTTCATTAGATTTAGAGAGATTTAATTCCTATATCAAATTACAAGCAATGATAGCCAAGATTCCATCATCAAGAGTCTATCCTAACATACATCCCTTTTAATCCAAAGTATTCCTTTGTTATTTAAAAACACCAAAAAAGATTTAGTTCTTACATTTTCCTTTTTATACCCACCGTATTTACAAATTAAACCCTCCTTTTTTTGCCCAAGTGACATGTTTTTAATTTCCAATTTAGACTAGGTTAACCAATAAATTGCTCATCAAGAAGAACGATAGGTTGTACCCTATACTACATTATTTGGTGCAATCATATCTTGAACCGAAACGGAAGGCGATAAATTGGCCTTCAATTAATGGCATTGTTGCCAAGGAGCCAAGTAATTGGTTCCCTAATAATTGGTTATTACCACCATTGTTGACTTGGGTTGATTCTCGTTGAGTTTAGATTTATTTTTCAATTTTGACATTGCATCGTATACAAATTTTGCATAAATGCAAACAAATATCTTGATTTTCTTTCATACTTTTGCATTTACAGCTTTGCACAACATTTTGAATTTGCTTTTAGTTGATCCTAAATATTTGGCCAATTGTTGCAAGGTTTCAACTATTTGTGTATAGTTACAACCATTTGGCTAAGTAACTAACTAATTTTTGAACTTGTTTTTGAGAGCAGCTTCCAATATCCTTAAAGTTGCAACATACTATCCTTCTTGTTGCGACTAAAAATCTTTTCATTTCAAAAATAACTCTTGGTACACTTTTAGTAGAGACCATGGACACCAACGTCATGACTTAAGTGAACTCTGTCACTGGGAATTTTCTCTAAGTGTCCAGGAGTGTTGTTTTGGAGTAGGTTTGATTTCTGCACATATTTTGAGAGTGTATATCACTTAATACACCTTAAACTCATTGAGAACTATTTGAATTCACTGAGTTTGCATTCATTTTGATCCTAATCCTTGGTAAATATTAGTTTTAATTGCAATTTTCTCTGAACTTTGCTTGTGATTGATTCTTAAGAGTTAACTCAATCCGATGGAAATTTTGATCCTATGCTTGTTGTCTTTCCTACTTTCTATGTTAACTTGGAGATTAAAGGTCAATTAATACACTCACTGGCTAAATTCCATGGTCTTGCAAGTGAAAACCTATAGCTTGACCTCTGAACACTATACATGCAGCGCATGTCCATAAAACCTATGGGAGCAAACATCAACCATGTGATGTGGAAGGTCTTTCACTTGTCTCTTGAAGGCAAGGCCAAGGAATGGTACATGAACTTGTTGCTCTTTGTTGATAATGTCTACGAGTCCTAAACTAGCTTAAAGAATGCCTTCTTAGACAAGTACTTCCCTTCCACTAAGATTTCTGGTGTATGAATCATTTTTCAATATTGGAGTCAATTCCAAGAGATGCTCACCCGCTATCCCAATCATCATATCCTTGTAGATCACTTGGTTCAGTACTTCTACAATGAACTCTTGACTTATGACGCCCAAGTTTTGGATGTTGCTGCAAATGGGTCTGTGGAAAATATGGAGCCTAGAGTTGCATGGGAACTAATATAGACTTTTTCCCTCAACAAAAAAATGTGAGTTCTAGAGACCTCAAGGACCATAAAGCAAAAAGAGATCTGTTGTCAGTCAAGCTTGCTCAGGACATGTCAAGACTTACTAGTACAGTTGAGAGCCTTTAATCCACCAAACCTCAATCGCTTGTTGTAACACCTCTCTATTCTAACTTTACCATCCATTAGAGACCTTAATGGGACCTTGGAGTCCATCATGTGAGCTAGAATTAGTTACCTTGGTGAATTTCAAAAGACCTACTTGAGTTACTATTCCTTTGAAAGCTTAAAAATTTGGCCCAACTTTGAAAATTCACAACTTATTCTAGAAAAATTTAAATCAAGTGGTTTAGGTCTTTAATTAAAGCTTTCTTTATCCTTTATAAGGGAAAAATATTCCTTGGACCAAAATAATGTCAAAACAAGTTGAAAGGAGTTGGAAAAAATCATTGTTCACTTGGTCCAAAATAAGGGGTTTCCCTGCGGCGAACTTTTCCAATAGAAGAGGGGAGTTGCCCTCTAACCAGGTTTGCTAAGGCAAATTTTTGAGTTCACTGCAACGAACTCCTCTAGAATGCAATTCGCTGGGGTGAACTTTTTCTGTCAAATTTTTTGGTTTTCTACTAAACTTTGAAAAAATCATAACTTTGTCCACACATCTCCAAATTGAGCAAACTAGGACTCTACAGAAAGCTCATGAAAAGATCTACTTGCATGCAAAAGTTTATAGCAATTGGATTCCATTTTCTTAAATTATCCTATTTTGTCATTTTTTTAAGAGCACCCTTTTTAGCCAAGTTGCATGGTCAATTTCTTTTCTTCATGCATTTCACCTCATCACACACGCATTTACATCATATAACACCAAAATGACTTAATGTAGGAGTTTAATTTACATTCATCCAAAAATCTAGAGTTATGCACATATACATCAACTAGCATAAGAACACAGATACACAATGTCAATCTCCAAGGAAGCCATCACCACTTACTCATGCAAATCTTTTCCTTTGCCCTTGGAATTTGTGCCTATTGTTTGTCATTGGAAAGAATGATAATTCAAAGAAATCCGAGGAGCAAATATTTGTGACATGAACATCAACATGCATGCTTAATTGAATATAGACTAGTATACCATGACATGAACAACACTACCCACTAGTACAAAAATTGCTTTTTAGACCGCACCAAAAAGGCCTTTTAAACCGCATACAAATGCGGTTTAGATAAGATCGGTTTAAAAAGTAGGTACTTTTTAGACCGTATGTAAGTGCGGTCTTAAAAGTCCCACTTTTAGACCGCACGTGGATCCATGCGGTCTAAAAAGTTACAATTTTAGACCACACATGGATCCATGCGGTTTAAAAGGTCCCCCTTTTAGAGTGCACGTGGTTCTATGCGGTCTACAAGTAGGACTTTTTAGACCGCACGGATCCACGTGCGGTCTAAAAAACTTGCTTTTCAGACCGCACGGATTCACGTGCGGTCTAAAAAGTAAATTATTTTTAAAAAATAAATATTGGCATTTTTTGGATTTGAAAATCCAAAAAATGCCTACATATTTTTTTTATCATTAAATAAATTTTATAACATATTGAAATCTAGAAAAAATCAAAGACAAAAAATAAATCTTTCATTAAAGATTCAAACTAAACTATACAACCAAAATATCGAGGGCCTCTAGTAGTGAATTTTTTTCCAACAAAAGCCTTCTGAGTCTTGTTATTACACTGACCAACTCTTGAATTCATGTATATAGGAACCCTAAAGTCATCTTCATCCACCATCTTTCTTTGATTAGGTTTTATCATCGAAGGTTTCAGATTTGCAGCATCAGATTGGTGAGAAATATCATTTTCAACATGATAAGTAGGTGTTTGTGAGAAATACCATCTGAGATAGATTTGAGGTCAATATTATCCACATGCCTCTAGGTCTAAGGGCCAAGATTTATGATTGATATGCTTCGAATTTCATGCCGTATGGCATCTATCTGGGCCATTGTATCCTGCAATTCCTTATGAAACTGAAAACATAACAAATGAACATAAAATAATTTAAATTCTGAAAAGGAATACCATAGCCAAAGGTTAGTTTGTATAAATATAGAATTTCCAGAGCATAGAATAAGTATGCCAAAATATCATTTATTTTATCTTCCTATGCTCCATCTATTTTTTTTATTTATTTTCTCTCCTACATCTCGAGCAACTAGGATACATTCATCATGTAATATATGATCAAGTAATTTAATATATATATATAAATCAATCCAAATTACACTACCTTGGAGAAACAGGAGTACCTGACAAGCTTGAGTTTGCTGCATAACAAAGCCGAACTCTTAAAAACTATAATCATAAATCTCAAACCAGGCATATATATTGACTAGCAAACCAAGAAGAAACAAGAAATGTCAAACCATCAAGAAGAATCTGACAGAAACATGTTCAACTGCTCCGTTCAGTGTTTATACGAAAAGAGACCATACCTTCAGCCAGAAAAGAACATAAAGCAAAACAACTACAGCGATGCCAAGATGGAACAGAGCAGCATAGAGAGCATTTACTGATAAAGCAAGGAAGTTCTTTAGGTTCAGTGCTAATCGTAAAGCAAGGAGCTTGATTTGCTGCATAACAGAGTCGAACTCTTAAAAACTATACTCATAAATCTCAAACTAGGGATATATATTGACTAGCAAAACAAGAAAGAAACGGTATAAAACATAAACCTGGATTTTCTGCTTCATCCTCTCGACTTCGAAACGTTTGTCAAGATCAGTGGCCATCCGAAACCTTCTACGAGGGCTCTTGACCAACCTGATGGCGGATCTCCGCCTCTTCATGGCTTTGGTAGATGGATTCTTGGACTCCAGCTCAAAATCCTTCAACAGATTCACCATTGTTGCCGGAATAACAAAGGCAAATGTTCCATAGACCCCACGATTTTCAGCGGAGAGGGATCATGCTTGCTGTGGGCTTGAGTGGATGTAACTTCATTCGATAGAGTGAATAATCTAGGAGCAATGGAGTGAGCATAGGAAGAGAAGAGTGGAAGAACATGATTAGGTGAGCGATGAAGATGGTGATCTCGTGAGGGTAGGCTCCCTTTTGAGGGAAGGAGAAAAAAAGTTAGGGTTTGGTAAATTTTTTTAGACCGTATCAAAATGATGCGGTCTAAAAAGTTTAAATTTTAAACCGTGCAATACACATGCGGTGTGAATAAATCTTTTTTTAAACCGTTTATGTAAGATGCGGTCTAAAAGAAGCATTTTTTAGACCGCATCTATCAGGTGCGGTCTAAATAAAGTATTTTTTAAACCGCATCTTCTACGATGCGGTCTAAATGATATTTATATTTACAAAAATGCCACCGGTCATATTTCTTAAAACTTATATTTTATATGCGGTTTAAAAAGGGCAGTTTAAAAAGCACTTTTTGTACTAGTGACCTTACTTTTGACATATTTTCACAAGGCCAAGGCAAACAAAGCATAGCTACAACCATGCTTACTCATAAGCAAAGATTTACATGTTAGTGGATACAACCACTCATAAACATGGCAATTAACATATATAACAATCAAATGCAATGTGGATGTAAAAGTTAGAAATGTTGCTACCTCAAAGCTTTACTTTCCAATTTGACTCGAAATGGCTTCCTCTTGTACTTGTCACACTTCTGAATACTCTTTTACTTCTACACATAATATAGTGCTTTTGGGATCAATATAAATCCATTACTAGAGCATTCTAATTTTAACAACTCAAGCTTAGCAACTAGAGATCTTTAACTTTCTAACTTTGGCAATTGAGGTTCTAATGCTTCCAAAAGTGTGTTCTTGATCTCACCCTACACAAATTCTCATTCTAAATCCATTGGAAACATCAAAACATTCAAAATATCCATTTTCCCCTCATAACTACAGCTGAACTAAATTCATAGTAAATTGGAGGAAAATGAGGTTTTACAATATCTCTTTTCATAAACATGCATAACCTCAATTCTACATCCTTTCCTCATCATTAATCAACATGCATGCATGCATATACATGCCTCATGAATATTGGTCAGCCTTAAGGATGAGGGTTCATGCCATAAATTTATAGCAAGCTTAAATCAACAGCAAAGTAATCGCCATGTAGCAAAACATGCATAGAGTTGATCTAAGATGCTTGTTACATCCAATTCTTGCTATTTCTCATTTTCTCTCACTAGAGCTTCCAGGAACCCTTCTTGAAACTCATCACTCAACCATTTAGAGGGAGAAATAAACCAATTAAAAGGGAAACCAAGACTCATAGAATGGTTTTCATTGAAGAAATCAAGCTAAGATGCCCACTAACCTTGAACTTTGCTTGATTTTCTCCTTCCTTTTGCTTATTCTTCACTTTCAGCAGCTTCTCTCTCCTCTCTTGGCTAGAGCACGAAAATGAGGACAGAAAATGAGCTCTTGAGACTTAATAAAATCTGTTTCCAAGTGTCTTAAGTGAATGTGGGGCCCACTTCTACTACTAGAGTCATTTTCTACTGATAAAACTAACTCATGCTGAAATAAACTACCACCCTTTTGAAATATATTTTATTTGCTTTCCATCTTCAAGCAAGAAGACCACAAGTGGCAGCTTCACATCCTCACAATCTCCTTTTTCAAAAAGCAACTTGTTTTATATGCTTGTTTTCTACCGGAAATGCTTTCCGGAAATTTTCTGATCACTTGCCCCATCTAGGGTCACTAAAAATTCCCAAAATTCAACTAATCACTTCATGATTTTTCTCATTTCAAATAGACTTCAAATATATTCTAAATAAATTTTCTCCCGAAAACCTTAATTCGGGGATCTTTAATACTGCTGTTTTGGCAAACTGTTGCTAACTTAAAGCTGAAATCAATTTTATAAAATAAAACATTTTCCAAGCTATTTTTCATGATTTTAAAATATATTTTGGAGGTCTCTAAGTATTTTGAATAATGATATTTGGCTACAAATCCGAAAATTAGCCAAATATTAAATGACCTTAAAAATTCCCGTAGCAGTTATTTTGGCCATTCTAACTTTAACTGGATCTCAATTCATGATTAGTGAATTTTTCTCTACATTTCTGGACCTCGGACCATATTCTAATATTTTGGTCATCTTTTCCCAAAATGACCATTATATCCCTGACTTTTCCCAAAATGACCATTTCACCCTTATGTTTTCTAAATTTTGCAAAGTGGCATTTATGGACTTCCTTCCATAGCTTTTCACTCTCCGAACCCTTAATCTCTCTATAGCCCTTAGTTTAGCCTGTACACTAGTTATTGAAAATGAGGTTATTACACTTGTAATAATGGCTTCTACTTATACTGACTGTGATTCTGCCATGCACTTTACTCAGAATTGTCCAGGGCTAGTTGAAGACGTTAACGCCATGTACCAAGGGAGAGATGGACAGTACCAACAAAGAGAACCCTATTCCAATACTCACAATCAAGGTTGGAGGGATCACACTAACTTCAAATAAGGTGGGGGAGCAAAAAATGGTCCAACCAATTTCAAGGCAATCAACACTAGTGAAAAAAAATGCTTTTTAAACCACATAAAAGAAAGCCTTTTAGACCACATATAGGTGCGGTTTTGATAAGAGTGGTTTAGAAAGTATATATTTTTTAGACCGCATATAAATACGGTGTAAAAAATCTTCTTTTTAGACTGCATGTAGGTTTACAAAATCTTCCTTTTAGACCGCATGTAGGATATGCAGTTTAAAAAGTCTCTTTTTTAGATCGCAAGTAACACTTGCAGTCTAAAAAATAATCTTTTTAGACCACATGAACAGTACATATGGTCTAAAAAAGTGGCTTTTTAGACCACATGTACTGTTCATGCAGTCTAAAAAGCCACTTTTTTAGACCGTAAATCTTACATGCTGTCTAAAAAGAGCATTTTCTTATAAAAAATAAATATAGGCATTTTTTGGATTTCAAATCCAAAAAATGCCTACATATTTTCTTTCATCATGAAATAAATTTGAATAAGTCTTATAATGTATTAAAAACTAGAAGCAATCAATGTTAATACCAAAAACATATCTTTCATTAAGAATTCACTAAACTAAACCAAATAAGCATAAATTATACAACACAACAATGCCATCTGTAAGGTTAGATTGGGACAACTAGAGTCGAAGGCATCCAAAAGTTTCATTCCCTCTTGATATGTTTCAAGGTTCAAATAATAAGCATAAATATGAAACACCTACTGTTACAAAGTTACTAGAATATCCAAGATATCTTTGAATTGATGCCCCTTCAGTGACTACATGACTAGCATTACAACCAACAAACCACTGTTCCATCAAACTTGCACCTTCTCTTGAAGTAGTCTCAACAACCTATCAAACAGGCAAAGCATCTGTATAAGCACTGAAATCATAAACTATTGTAATTCAAGCAGCAAAGTCAATCCAATAAAATTTGACTTGTTTGCATGAACCTGGCAAAATGATAACTGCAAGCACAAGAATTTCAAAAGAATGCACATATGTATACCTTAGTTTGCAACTCAAGTGAGATGTTTGAATCAACATATACTGAAGGTTTAGAAAAAGAACTGAAATAAACATGAGAAGAAAGAACACTGGAAAAAATTTCTAAGGATGATGATTTTATTCAATCTACAAAGTGAGTATTTAGAGACATTTTAATCAAAAAAATATGATAAATTCCTATGAATAGCTGCTACGTGACTAATTGAACATCCACTAAATCAACAAATACATAGCTAAAAAATAGGAACAAACTTTGACAGAATTAAACTCTAATAATTTATTTTCAAACCATAACTAATTCCTAAAAATCAGCAACAAACTAATATCAGCTAGTGAGGCAAATCTCAACATATATAGAGCAACCAAATAAAGGCAAATCCACATTCTTGCTAGACTCAAGCCTAAAAAATCTTTGAAATTCTTCATCTTTATCATTTTGCTTGATTTCAGGAAAACTTGGAGGAAGACAAGAATTTTTAGCATTTCTATACCCGAAAAGCAATTTATAATCATCCAAGTTCATATTGTTATTGCCATAATTCTTCACACTGTAAAGTGATTCACTCAACCTCACTGCATCATATGTAAGAATAGATATTCAGTCATAAGGATTGCTATTAAATCAGTACTAGTTGATTATTGACATTTGTCTAAAAATTTACAAGAAACAAAGTCATTATTCTTCAAAATTAGGAAAACAAAGACTTCATTCATAGACCAAATCAGGAAGCACCTTCTTTATAATATTTGAGCACCGGATACATTGATCTTAACTATGACAACTTCAACACAAGGTAATAAAATGATGAACATATGAAAATTGATGAAGTCCCTGTATTACTAGGTAAAATAGAACAGGGATTGTATATACCTTTACCAAAGGATTTAACCAAAATTAAACTAAAAGAATTACTTAGCAGAATATAGAACAAGCTCTATTGACCATTTTTTCTAACACTATCAACAAACCAACCCAGTGTGACAATAAAAAGACCATTTCTTGGGGCGTACTCCAGTGCATGCTCAAACTTATGCCCAGCAAAGCTATAACAAGTGTTAAAGATTTCATGCTAGGATTGGATCAATCAAAAAATGTAGAATACTAGAGGAAGATCAATGTTGAGGACAAATGAAGGAAAGAGAACATGAAAGAAAAGTAAACCTTACGCACATACGAAGGCAAGTATAGTATTTTGAATGCCGTTCCGTTTGAAATTGCTTTGACGGTGAAGCTGTATCGTTGAACAAAAAGAAAGGAAAAGTGTTTCGATTGTCCATATATGCATCGAAATAGGGATAAGACGAATCCCTAGCTTTGGGACAAATAGCGGATAACGTAGTCTTGGAATGAGATTACCTTAGGCGGGAGGGGATCCGTTTGTTGGTTTGTACTACGCTTTCTACCTTGCCTTTTAGCCCGTTGGATTTTCAGAGCTGGAGGGATTTGAGGAAGTCGGATTTTCTCTTATTAGAGTCACCTTTGTCCTCTTCATTGTCACAATCAAGTGAACCCCTCTTTTGGATACAAATAAGCCCTTCAAGAATAGGTCCCTCTTTAGAGCTCAGTGAAGGAGAGAAGAAATGGAATTAGTGATAGAGTAGGAAATGGTGAAGGACAGAAGAAATCAAATCGATGGAAGAGTAGGAGTAACAGCGCACACAAGGTGAAATTTGAAATTTGAATCAAAGACATTCTTAAACCAAAATACATTTTTTAAAACATATCTAGGAAATACGGTCTAAATAAAACATTTCTTAAACCGCACCTCCTTGGTGCTGTTTAAATATGACACTTTTTAGACCTCTCTCAAGGGGTGCGGTTTAACAAGTGTCTTATTTAGACCACACCAAATGGGTACAGTCTAAATGATATTAAATTTATTCTCTTATTTACAAATATGCCACCGATCATATTTTTTATACCATATCCTCCAAATGCGGTTTAAAAGAGACGGTCTAAATAAGCTTTTTTCTACTAGTGCAATTTCATAATGTCGATGCTTCATCAAGTGGCTACCATAATCATCCTAGACCTGTAATGCCCACTTTGAACAAAAGTATGGATTCTCAACAACCATTGAGAGGGGATGAAACTTCCTAACTCCTAAAGAGCATGGTAGCTTAGATTACGAATATTGAAGGGCGCATGAATGAAAATGATGATAGCTTTGCCTCTATCACCACCATATGTAAGGCATGAAAAAGGACAATTTCAACGTGAACAAGAAGATGGAAGCACTCACATTGAAGAATAGTGAGATTACAAGTCACTTGACTCAATTGTCCATCACGGTTAATGATATGCAAGCCAAAATGGGTGGATCATTCCTTCGAATACCATGATAAACCCCAAAGCTTTAAATGCCATAACTTTGAGAAGTAGAAGGAGAGTTCACTTTAACGATGAGGTGGTCAATGAAGATGATGTGAGTCAACCATTGATGAGCCCTCCACTTTCTCCTATTAACTTTGGGGAAATCTGAAAGCTCCAAGGAAGAAGAGCTAATGAAGAGGAAAAAGGAACAAGGAAGTGAAGTCTGTCAAGAGGATGAAGTGCAAGAAAAAGAGGATGATCAAGCACACAAGAGCAACCCTAAAGAGGATATTGGGGTGGAAGATGGTACAAATACAAGGTCAAACTACAAGGGCAAGCAAAGGGAAGACCAAGCAGAAACAAGCACGCAAGGAACCTCCAAGTTGATAGGTAAGGAGGTATGTTATAACCATCTTCCCTTTCCTAAAGCTTTCTTCTTTAGTAAAATGAAGTTTGATTATGAATTTGCTAATGACATCTATAGCTTATTTAATGAACTTGAAGTCAATGTGCCCATGGTTCAATTTTTAAAGGGAAATCCTAAATATGTTAAGTTGTTAAAAGAATTATGTAATAATAAACAGAGATTTAGGCCCCTAGAAAGAATTTAACTTAGTACCAACACTTCTTCTCTCTTTAAGGTAGAACTACTAGTCAAGTGCCAAGACCCAAGATCCTACACCAGCCCTTGTACCATAGGGAAAGTTTACACAAAGGGAGCACTGTTGGATTTGGGAGCTGCCATTAATGTTATGCTTTGGTCAGTATATTCAGCCTTAGGAATCAATGGCCTTAAAGATACAAGCGTAGTGCTTCAATTAGCGGACAAATCAATTAGGTACCCCAAGGGTATTATAGAGGAGATCTTAGTACAAGTCAAGGACCTAGTCTTTCCCACTGATTTCTATGTGCTAGACATGTCTACTGAATTGGTTAATGAAAACACTCTTATCCTAGGGTAGGCTTTCCTCCAAACTTCCAAGACTATCATTAGTATGAAACAAAGTTGTATCACAATGGAAGAGGAGACCATGTGGTCACATTTAATATGAATGAGGCCACCAGGTACCCTTTTAATAACGCTACATTTATGGGTCTGAATGCCATTGATCTTGCTGTAGAGTAGGCTAGGGATGAGCATGAATTGAATTTGCTTGATAGTTGCTACTCTAATCTCCCTAAATTGCCTAATACTTCTTCCGAACCATTAACCGAGACTGTTGATCATGACAAGCTTTCAGTGCATATGATGAATATTTTAGCTCTCTTTCTTCCATCTATTCATCCTCAAATTCTTATGGGAGTGGCATGTCACATGTAAATTCATTGGATATTGCTAAAATGCTCTCTATTCCTCAAGATTTTACTTCATCATCCACTTTCGATTCCTTATCTATTTTCACAAGTGACATTGCCTTGGGCAAGGGGTCGATGGCTAGTTTTGCAGGTATCCATGATTAAGCATATGCTATGAGTGGATTTACAGATAGAGAAAATAGCCCCAAGCCACACAAGTTGTGACCTATAGCCACAAAAGTCACGACCTCAATCTCAAAATTTCCAAGAGCCCTCTCTGTTCAATTTTTGTCACGACATGGAGAGGCAAAGTCATAACTTGGGACCCTGAAGCATTAATTAAGTCTCCACCTTCACCATCTCCTATTATGGGAACCATGGTTGATGGGCCACCTCTTTCTCCCTCCATCTCTACGTCTACGCACTCAAAAATTACACCCCATACCTTGTGTTTCTTGAATGATCTAATTTCAAATCATTTTGTAGGTACAAAGGTGCATCACCCCCAACTGCTGCTGCTACAGACCAACTTGAGCTTAGTGCAACCTTCGAAGTGGACAAGTCCAATTCTCATGGTCCTCATAAGGGAAGTGTCTCTAACTCCACTAATGCTACTCCCTTGATTTCGTCCATTGTTCAACCCCTAGTTTTAGAACTCAAGGACTAACCTCCCAATTTGAAATATGCTTACTTGGGTGCTGATAACAAACTTCCTATCATTATTTCTAGTTATTTAACTATTAGTGAAGAGGCTAGTTTAATGAGTGAATTGAGTAAAAATAGGGAAGCATTGGGTTGGCAACTTTCTAATATAAATGGCATAGACTCCATTGTATACACTCATAATATCTTATTGACTAAAGATTCTAAACCAGTTAAATAAAGCCAAAGGAGGTTAAACCCTCTAATTTCTGATGTGGTTAGGAAGGAGGTCGATAAGCTCTTACGAGCTAGTATTATTTATGTTATTTCTGACAAAGAGTGGGTTTCACCAGTGCAAGTTGTACCAAAGAAGAGTGGGATTACAGTAGTGAAAAATGAGATTAATGAGCTCATCCCTACTAGGGTACAAAACTCATGGCGAGTTTGCATAGACTATAGGAAACTCAACGATGCCACTAGGAAAGATCATTTTCCCTTGCCCATCATTGATCAAATGCTCGAGCAGTTAGCAGGGAAGAGTCATTACTATTTCCTATACAGTTTTTTTTGGGTATTTCCATATCCCTATAGACCCTAGGGGCTGAGACAAACTACTTGCACTTGTCCATTTGGTACCTATGCGTACAAAAGAATGGCATTTGGTCTTTGCAATACCCTTAGCACTTTACAAAGATGCATATTGTTTATTTTCATTGAGTTTATTGAAAAATGCATGGATATATTCATGGATGATTTTATCGTATATGGAAATTCTTTTGATGAGTGCTTAAAAAGCCTTGACTAGATTCTAGCACAAAGCATTGAGAAAAAGCTTGTTTTGAACTATGAAAAGTATCATTTTATGGTCAACCAAGATATTATGCTAGGACACTTGATTTCTCAAAAGGGAATAGAGGTAGACAGAGCAAAAATTGAGATGATATCTTCTTTGTCCTATCATACCAATTTGAAATAGTTGAGGTCCTTTTTAGGACATGTAGGGTTTTATCAGAGGTTCATCAAGGATTTTAGTAAAATCGCTCTACCTCTTTCCAAATTGTTGTAAAAATATGGTGTCTTTTGTTTTGATCATGATTGTGATCTTTCCTTCAATGAGTTGAGGAATAGGTTGATTTCTCCTCCCATTTTGACCTCACCAACTTGGGATTTTCCTTTAGAAATTTCATGTGATGCTTTAAGTTTAAGTGTGGGGGCAATGTTGGGCCAAATAGAAAATTCTTTTTTTAAAGTGATTGCCTATGCCTCTAAAACTCTTGATTTAGCTCAGAGAAACTACATAACTATTGAAAAGGAATTGCTTGCAATTGTTTTTGCACTTATTAAATTCAGACCATATCTCATAAATTCCAAGGGGGTTGTGTATACAGATCATGCTGTTGTAAAGTATCTCTTTCACAAGCCTTAATCAAAGTGGAGGTTACTACGATGGATGCTGCTGTTTCAAGAGTTTGATGTGGAAGTGAAGGATCTGGTTGGCAATGTAAACCGTGTTGCAGATCACCTAAGTAGAATGCCACAAGAGACCAGGGAAGCATTAGGTTCCAATGCTATTTGTGATTCATTGCCCTATCAATCTTTATGTTCTTTATCTGTATCTCAGCCATGGTTTGCACATTTCATGAATTATCTTGCCACAGACCTAATCCCTTTGCACTTGACTCCATTTCAGGTACAGAAATTGAAGAGTGAGACCTCATATTACATCTGGGATGCACCACATTTATGGAAAATATGACGGTGCATCACTGAACTTGAGGTGAGCACTATACTGGAGGATTTCAATAACACGGTATATGGGGGACATTTTAGAGCTAAGAAAATAGCAAGAAAAATGTTAGATGCTGGATTTTATTGGCCTACCCTCATCAAGGACTCTTTTACATTTTGTAAGGCATGTGAGATTTGGGGGGAGAGTAGGAGACATAAGATGCCTTAGCACCCAATACTTTTCTGTGTGGACTTTCAATGCCTGGGCGATTGATTTTATGGGACCCTTTCCACCTTCTCATGGCTACACTTATATTCTATTGTCAATAGATTACCTATCTAGGTGGGTAGACATAATCCCAATTGAAAAGACAATGCACCACGGTTGACAAGTTTACAAAGTCCACCATCTTCAATAGATTTGGTGTACCCAAGCTATTAATCAGTCAACAAGGAACCCATTTCTGCAAAAAGCTTCTTACTAACTTGTTGGCTAAATATGGGGGTTCCCACATAGTATCCACCCCATACCACCCACAGGCCAATGGCCTAGTAGATGTATCTAATCATGCGATTAAGCGCATTTTGGAACAAACTGTCAAGCCATCGAACAAGGATTGGAGTTTGAGGTTGGATGATGCTTTGTGGGCCTATCACACAGCTTATAAGACTTCAATTGGATTGTCTTCCTATAGGATTATCTATGGAAAGTCATCTCACATTCCGATTGAGCTAGAGCATAGGTCCTATTGGGCAGTAAAGAGTTGCAATGCCAAGTTTGAGGAAGCTGGGGTGAATCACCTTCTTCAAATTCAAGAGCTAGAAGAGATGAGGTTGGATGCCTACCACACCTCCAACATCTACAAGCAGAAGACCAAGTTGATACATGATTCCAACATTTGGCTCAAGGAGTTCAAGGTGGGAGACAAAGTGCTATGGTACCAAGCCTAGTTCAAGTTCAAAAAGGGCAAGTTCATGACAAGTTAGGATGGTCCTAACACAATAGTACGAGTGCATGATTTTGGCATGGTGGAGTTGAAGGAAGAGGCCTCAGACAAAATCTTCCAATGCCTATTGAGGAGTCCAGATAATTCCTTTCCGTTATCCTTTACTTTTCAAATGTCTTTTATATTGACCTATTAACTTGCATGTGACTGTTTTGAGTTGTGAAAGGGATGTACCCAGTAGTGTAGACTCTAAATTTCAGTTCTTTCTTTTTGTGTTGAATAAATTTCCCTAGTTGTCCTTTTTATGTTACTATTGATCCTATCTCTATCACCAACACACACTCAACTGCTTTCTTTCTTTTACCTATCATTGCACTATAGCTCCTTTATTCTTACTTGGAGAACGATGTGTTGTGCTTCAATCTCAAATTGAACTTCACAAATTCCACCTCCACTTTTTGTTTCTAAGCTTCATGTTTGGAATGTGATTGTGTGCTATATTGGGGACATTGCATTGAGTTGTGGGAGGGGGTAATCTGTTTAGGGTTGTATGAGTTTCTGTGATTATTCTTGTCTTATACCTTGCTGGTTTTTGAAAGTTTCCCAAGTCTTCCATTGCTTGAATTTGAGTTCGCATTGAATGTGTGTGTGAATAGTGATGGATTGCTGAGTTGGGTTACTTTTCAAGGTATTTTGGGTGAATTTGTGTGGTATGGGAAGTTAGGATTGAGTTTGAGCTGATTTTGGCAAGCAAAAGTGCCTATGTGCACTTTAGGTCACGACCTTTACCTCTTTAGTCACAACCTTAAGAGCCATCCATGGATGAGCTCTCTATGCCTCGTAATTTGTGACTTTTAACTTGTAGTCGCGACCTCGAGACTCTAAGCCCTAATTTTTCTTTTGTATAGGTTGCGACATATACACATGTAAGTCACGACCTAAGGAAGGGGGTAATGGGATTTAGATAGCTTGGTTTCTAAATTCTGGTGGGGGGAAAAAGAAAACAAGGGCAGCATCCATTGGAAGAAATGGGAAGATCTAGCAAAGTCAAAAAAGTAAGGGGGTAATGGGATTTAGAGATTTAATGCACTTTAACCAAGCTCTTCTAGAAAAAACAACATGGAGGTTGATTTAACAACCACATGACCTATGATGCCAAATATTAAAAGGAATTTATTCTCCCAAAACAAACTTCCTATAGTCAAAAAAGGGAGCCAAAGCATCTTGGTGTTGGAGCAGTATCCTGGAAGGGAGAGAGCTGCTAAATCAAAAGTTGTACTGGAAAGTGGGAAATGGTAGAGATATTAACCTATGTGAGGACAAGTGGGTTTTGGAAATAGGGGCCTTGAAGGTGGGTGGAAGACAGATTGAAGAATAGCAGGAAAAATTGAAAGTGGCATCATTAATTGATAACAGTTGCTGGAATCTGAATTTGATTAACAGATACTTGACAAAAAAAGAGAAAAAGCAAATACTAGATACTCATACCTGTACATCCCACATATGACAAAATGGTGTGGATAGGCACAAAAAATGGAGTATATATAGTCAAATCGGGATATTACACTGCAAGAGAGAACAAAGTGAAATCTCCCGAAAAAGATCCCAGCACCTCCTATCGTCTACCAAAAGAGTTGTGGAACCAGGTGTGGAAATTGGTAGTCCCACCCAAGATATAGCACTTTATGTGGAGAATTCTTAATAGGGCAGTAACTACGAAAGAAAGCTTATATAAAAGGAAGTGTTCAAAGGACCCTATGTGTCCAATTTGTGGAACCGAAAAGGAATCAATAGAACACATGCTATTCCTTTGCCCCTAGACTAAGAAATGCTGGTTTGGCTGTAACTTGGGTATGAAAATTGATAGGATGCATATTAGAAGTGTAGAGAAATGGTGTATTGAGATTCTGATAGAGAATAAAAATCTGAAAGTGGTTCATAAATCCATCATAGCTACTATGTGTTGGTGAATTTGGAAAACAAAATGTAACTTCGTGTTTAAAGGCTTGGAGGTGAATGCAGGAACAGTAGTAAACAAAGTTCACTCTCTAATTGAAGAATTTTGGCATCATAAATCAGAAGCAACAGGTCAACAAAGGAATGTACCTAAGAATATGATAAATTGGTAATTATTTTGGGTAAGGCACCTGATGGTGTAATAAAAATTAACATTGATGAGGCTTTCAAAGAAAATGAGAAGAAAGCTGGAATCGGGGTAGTATGCAGAAATAAAAATGCTGAGTTTGTTGGAGGAATGGGCAAAGTGACAGTTGCATCATCACCTTTTATGGCTGAAGGAATGGCATTCAGAGAAGCAATTAGAATCAAGGAGAAATATGCATCCTGTAAAGTTTGTTTTGAAATGGATTGTGAGGAGTTATACAAAGTGATGACTAAGGAAGAATTGTCTAACTATGAATGGCAATGTCAAGACTTGGTAGCTGAGCTTCTGATCAAGAAAAAATCCTTAATAGATTGTTCGTTTTCCTTGGTTGATAGACTGGGAAATAAAACTATTGACCATTTAGCAGTGGGGGCTTGTAAGGGAATGTACCATGGAAATTAGTTGATGGTGCCAACACTCCCTCTGTTAACCATTTTAAATAAGGATACAAAGGATCAGAGGCACAGTAGGCATCAAAATGAAGGTGTGGGCTAGTGTTGGAATATCGCCAACAGGAACAAGCATCTGAGTGTTAGTATAGTTTTTTAGTTTTATTTCTTTTATAGTTAATGTGAGTTGGTGTGGTAGGTTGTAATTTTAGGATTTTTGAATGTTTTCTTGGCTTCGGCTATTAGTGTTCATATTTGCTGTTTTTTGTGAGACGTGTATTAGGTTGTAAAAGTAGGTTTTTATTGAGGGTTTACTTTGGCTTTGGCTATTAGCGTGTGTAATTAATTTTTTGTGATTAATAAAATTGACTCTTTTGGCAAAAAAAAAAATCATTAAAGTACCATAATTCCCGAAGGTAAAAAAAAAAAAAAATCAAATTTTCTGTTGAATTTCATGGCAATTTATCCATAAGAAATTGAATTTATAATTCTTACATCTTCATCTAGATCCCCTTACATCCACACTTAACCATTCCCTGCGTCCTTTCGCAAGTATAGGGGGAAAACATGTACAATTCATTGTGCTACACTCAAACATGAGGTAGAGTATGGATATTTTTTATATCATTTTTTCCTTTTAAAATGTAAACAAAATAATTTAACGTAATTTTTTTCCCTCTTTCTTCATCTATACACTAAATTATCTATTTTAAAAAGATTTGAGATCCAATCGTTCAATTAGTAGGAACATGACCGAAAACAAAACAGCAAAAAAAAAAAAAAAAGTGTGGAGATAAAATATGTGGAACGAAACAGAAGACTTTTGTTTCGAAGTTTAGATACGTGCGCGCACAATGAGCATTATTGTTTGTATCTAATTTATACGCGCATATTATTAATATTACTTTCTATTCTTAATATAAAAGTTAGTTAATTTTTTTAAAATAATAATAAATTTAAATATGTTATTTAAAAATATTTATTTATATATATTATTAGATTAAATTAAATTTTTTTGTATCTCTCAACAAGTTAATTGAGCTTTATATTAACTACTAAGGTGATATATATTAATACTTGTAACATCGTAATCGTATGATGGGGCGGGCTGCCCTATTGCCTATTTTTTAATGAAAAATAAAATTTGAGGAGACA
>QFDD01000053.1:0-96607 GCA_006871305.1 Vachellia collinsii | reverse complement strand
TAGAAGAAGTTTTACTCACCAAACTGAGCTCCAAAGTCTGCAACAATGGCGGACGCAGCGCAGAGAGAAGAAGACGCACGGGAAAGAAAGAAAACGCGTAGGAAAGAAAGAAAACGCGTTGTCTGACGTTTTTAATAAGATTTTGGCAAAAATTACCACATATGACCCAAAAGAAAACATATTATAATAAATGACCCCATGTTCTCTCTCTCTCTTTTTTTTTTTTTTTTTATTCTTGGATGTTACAAGACCACTGTGATTGGAAAAACAAAGCATTGAGTCCATCCGGTCCAGGAGCTTTCAAAGGACCCATACTGCGAATGGCCTGCTCGACCTCTTCCTTCGATACCCGCCTCTCCATGCCATGTAGCATCGTTGTGGATAACATAGGAAAGTTAATGAAAGTTCGCAATACACTTGTAGCTGCTGTATCCTCTATAAACAGAGACTAGCTAACTGAAGTAGCCTTGATTTCTTCTGGATCATAAAGCCAAACTCTGTCTTCATTTCTGATAGCTTCCACCCTATTCACCTTCCTTCTAGCATTAGCTCTCCTATGAAAATATTGAGAATTCTTGTCTCCCAGTGAGAACCATTCGCATCGTGCCTTTTGTGCCCACATTATATCTTCATGAAGTATGATCTCCTCCAACTCCGTCCACAGCTCCTTTTGAAATTGAAGGATTGAAGAAGGAGGGGTTGTATTAGAAAGACTCTTCGTGATGCCATCAAGCCTATTCAAGATCCGTCGCTTGCGACCCCCAAGATGTCCATAAACCTCTCTTCGCCACTTTTCAATCTGTTCAGTGAATATTCTAACATTCTCCGGCCAAGGTAAGTGAGTTGACTAGGCTGAGCACATAAACGACTGGAACCCTCCGTGCAGCAACCATGAAGCCTCGAACCTGAAATGCCAGCCCCGTCTTGGTGATCGTACCTGGTGTTCTGTTTTGATTAAAATGGGTCTATGATCAGATTTAAACTAATAAATCACCGTGGCTGTAGCTTCTGGGAACATATTGAGAAAGGCACCATTTACTAAAACTCTGTCAAGCTTGCTTTCGCAGCCTTCTCTGTGCCAGGTATAGAAAGGACCTGACGTATGTATTTGTGACATTCCAGCACCATCAAACCACTCGTAGAAATCCCTATCGATATTTGTGTGGCCCCGAGTTTGTGAGCATCGTTCATTCTCATAAAGGATACTATTAAAATCCCCTCCTATACACCATGCACCCTCTACTGTGTCTCTAAACTCGTTGAGGTCCCTCCATATCTCCCTCCGTTTGATCTTGTTGGGGCTAGCATACACAGGTGAACCAATGAAGACGGCCATTAACCGTGACTTCCAGATGGATGCATTGGTCCGTGCTTCCCAATACTTGAGCCTTCTAGTTCTCCTCATTCCATAAAACCCATAACCCTCCTCTGAACCCCTGAGAGTCAACTATAAAATAGTTTCTAAAACCTAGTTTATTAGCTACTTTCCTTGCTTTCATCCCGCTAGCACGTGTCTCTAGTAGAGCCACAAAGTCCACATCATACTTGCAACAAATCTCCCTAATTAAACCAGGTAAAGTCCGTGAACCCACTTCTCTGCAGTTCCAAAATAGAAAATTCATGAGGAAACCCGAGTGAGTGGGGTTTGGCTTTTAGGGCCATTTGCTTCTGTTGCTTCTACTTGTCCAGGTTGGGTTTCATGCACTACCTCAACCTCTTCCTCCATTCCCATATTACCCGCCATGTTCTCTCTAGGCTTGGGCCTGAAATTTTCTTTTGTATTATCTTCTTCCATACCCGTTAATGCCAAAGGGGTTCTCCGACAACATGAGCTGGCCCTTGTTTAAATCTCCTTGCGTTGGATCAACTGCCAAACCGTTGCTCAGCCCAATACGCTGGCTCAAGCGTTTCTTAGCCAATATTACACGTGCCTTACGTTGATTGTGCTCAACGGGGACCCATTTTTTATTATTTGTTATATCCTTCCCAAAATGGCGGGAGTCCTCCTTAGAACCAGGTACGAATCTTACAATGGGAGCCTCCCCATTTAAAGCAATATTTTGAGCAGGCCTTCAATATTTTGAAGATTCAAGCCCTACTACTTATTGTTTTTATTCTCACAGTATGAAACAAATGTGTATTTTTATATTGTATGTGAAATTGCAGCTGATTTCAGTGGTTGCAGTGCATGCTGCCATATTACCTCAGGAGCTTGACTGGAAGTCCATGTTACCCACTACTACTCCAATGCCTAAATCTATCGCAGATCTTCTTCCCAAACCTGGTTAGTTTTGTAATATTGTTCATTCGCAATTTTTCTGCTAATTTTTTTCCATCTTCACATGAAAAATAATGTATTTTAATCCAGTTTAGCTTTTGCATCTTTATATTACCGCGCGCGCGTACATACACACTTTGTTATGCAAGTTGACCTTACGAGAATACATAATGTTTTTCGGGGAAAAAAAAATCAGTAGGTCATGAAAATGGTAAATCAGATTTTTATGTGTTTGTCTCAAATAATTGTAAAGAGATGAACACAGTCAACTTATCTTGACTTGGTCCTCTAACCAATGTTCAAGTCTCCTGAACATTACAATTCTTTCTTGATAATTAGTCTATATATGATGTTAATTTAATTATGAGCAACAAAGTATTTGCATTGATGTTCACATCACATCTTATGGTTTTTAAAATTCATTAACCGGCCCCTAATTAGATGTATGATAAACTTTTTGAAGTTTTAAAAGCTCTCTATAAATTTACAACTCCTTATTCACGACCCATTATTAATTAGCAAAATTTTGTTTTTGCTGTAAACATTTTACATATAAATGTCTATAACCGTCTACCTTTTATGATTCCTTATATTTAATGCCATAAATCCCATAACCTCCCAATCAATGGCTTGTGAGGAGTTTCTTAATTGTCATTATATTTGCCTTTATTTCTTTGTCACCTTATATATATACTTTAATGGTTGTGAGCCTATAAATAAAGACAATGTACAATGTATTGGGAGATACAATGAATTGAAAGAGAACTATCCCCTTTATTCTCTCCCTCAACTTTCTCTCATCTCGTCCATCTCTCTATCTCAATTTCTTGCATATTCTTTTATTTTTATAACACGTTATCAGCATGATGCTCTATGTATCTTTAATTTATTTCTCCTTGATTAATTTGGGATAATCTGATGAGCTACTGTATGGAATTAGTTTATTCTTTTACCGGATGTTTTAAACACCAAATTCCATGACTAAGATTTGAGATTGCTGTTGTTATTATATCTTATTTCAATTTTCTTTACTAGTTATTTGATTTTATTGATGTTATTTTAATACTGGCATAAAGCCATATTAATCTAATTTTATATTTTGAAAGTATGATTATGACCGGAAGTCATTTTGTTTGGATTATATGGCCAAAAGCCATATTCATTTTTCATCTTGAAATTATATAACCAGAAGTTATAGCAAATGGCCAGAAACCATATATCTTTTCATATTTGACAATATAGCTAGAAGCTATATTTATTTAATTCTTTATTATATGGCCAGAAGCCATATACTTTTGTTAGATGGCTAGAAGCCACATAATTCCTTTATCCTAAAGATAAATGGCTAAAAATTATATCATTGGCTTGAAGTCATAAGATTTTAATTTTGGTTTTAATATTTCACTTTATATTATTTTTGTTGTCTTTACCAATTTTATTTAATTATCATTTGTATTATTATGTTTGCATGGTTATATTTTCTGCTATTTTCTATTTTATTTTGTAATTCATTGTTATTTATTTATTTATGTTATTTATTTACTGTTACTTATTTATTGTTTTTATAATTTACATTTTCATTATATCTTACTTATAGTTGTTACAGCTTATTATTCAATTATTGTTATACTCATAAGTCACAACACTATAACTAATATATATATATATATATTATTCTATTACTATTATATGTTATTTCCTATCATTGATGTTATTGTTTATTATTTTTCTATCTTTTGGTTACTTATATTTATTCACATTGTGGTATTTATCTTGCTACATCCATAATTATTTATTTATTGCTTCGTTTATAATTACTTATATTCTTGATACATGCCCCCTCTCTATATAATTTATATTCTTTATTCAAATATATTATTATATAATTATACAATGTATTTATATTATTGTTTATTTGTTGTTTATATTCAAAAATAAATTTAAATTTACTTAATTTATTTCATTATAATGTTATTTTAATCTAATGGCCAGCAGCTAAAATATTGTTGTACTTGTGATAGATGACTTGAAGTTATATTACTATTATAATGGTTCTTTTGCAAAAGAACAATGTGGGTACTAGTAAATGACATGAAAAAAGTTGACATTTCAACAATCAAATTGTTGAAAATATCAAAGCCGTAAAGGCGAAATGTTCAAACATGGAAAAATGTTCAATTATTGAAAAAAATGTTAAATTGGTTATGAAACCATAAATAACTATGGAAAAATGTAGTGCCTATGAATCTAAGTAGCCTAAAAGGCAATCATACTTGCACACATGTGAATGTGCGCGCGCACACACATATATAGGACCTTGTGTCAATGGTGGATTGTCATGGATAGTAGACACAGAGAAAAGATTTGCTACAATGATAGTGAAGAATGGAGGAGATAATTGTAGAAAGATTGACAGTTTATCATAAACAGGTACGTCTCTATATTTACACATGTAAACATGTTTGAATTATATGAGATCCTTACATTGAATATAAAATATTGTCATAGATATTGTAGTGTTTTCCAATATAGATGGCTATAAATTACAATATATATATATATATATTAAAACTAATGTTTATATGTTTTGTTTACTTTAATTTGCATAAGTTACAATTTTATATAGTAACATATTTAACATATTTATTGAGTATTCTTGTAAATTAAATTTTCGTAATGAAATGATTAATTATATCCCTATCCCTATTCCATTTTTGTTGATACTTATTGCATCATTTTATAACCTCGTATCATCACAGCAACACTTTTCTTACCATAAAGAATAATTTTTCATATATGAAAAGTACTTTGTGATGGTGGGTTTCTTCATTACATATAGCCTATAAGTTGTCATTATGTTTTGGAAGTTAACGGATTTATTTTTGGCAATGAAGTGTAGATAAGCACAGTGGGAAATTAAAATTTTTAGTGGAATTTAGGATGCATTGTAAGGAATTTTTTTTAAGAATATATTTGATTGATATGTAAATGTGACCATATTTACAAATTTTGGATTTAAAAAAAATTATGATACCTTGTGAAATTAGAATGAAAAGACTTGAGAAATTTTGATTTAATTGGAATAGAAATGGATATGGTGAGAAATTATAATCTAATTAGAATGTTATTATTGTCAAGGTATGATATGGTTTTTGTATGATGTAGGTATTTTATAAACATATTTTTACAACAGTGTTAATATTACATCATATCACAACTTGTGATAATAAAATATCATATGGGCGTTTACTTGAAATATAAGCATATGTGATGAAAACATTATATTTTCACAAAATTTACACCATTTAACATTGTAATTTGTTGAAGAAGCAATTTGTAGCATATAATTAATAAATAACAAAATTATACAGTTACGTAATATTACATATTAGTTCCTGAAGAACTATTGACCTACTATATATTAGTTTGTTTTTGAATAAAAGATATATATGACTCACACTTGAAGGGAAGATTGTTAGAATACAAGTAAGTTAATATTAAAAAGCTACATATGTACTTTCCTACATAGCCTAATTGATCTCCCGAATATGGATGTCATACCAAGATTTTAAATTAATGAAAATTGAAAAGTTATTATAGTAAACCCGAAGTTTACTGATCTAGACAAATTTATTGTTGGCATGACTTGTTTGATTATCCAAGTCATATATAAGATGCAACATATTTTCAAAAATTATGTATTGACATCTATTGAAGAACCAGAAGATTCTTATGAATAACCAACATATTATTTAATTCAAAAATTTGTATGTGCTGCTTGTTCTCAATAGAATATGGATCATGAGAAGATCATTAGTTATGATTTGAAATGGATCTTTACATTTCTGAAAATATATTAACTGATATGGGCCCATTCGAAAAGCATGTAAATCATACAAGCATTTAATAAATTTGATAGATGCATCTATAAGATGGTTACATGTGTGATTATTAGTAACTTGCAGCCTGAAGTTTGCTAGATTGTTTGAAGAAATCATGATATTCATGAGTGCGCAATTTTTAGATTATACGATCCATAAATTATTAAAGCCTCCATATATAGCTTGATCAATACTTATGAGAGCAAGATTTTCACTTTAGTCTTGACATATTTGATTTAATATATTGCAGTACTTATACACGTTAAATCAACAAAATTCTCCTCGTGAAATTGGCTTTTGGTCAGGAGCCAGATATTTTCCATCTTAAATGTTTGAATGTGATGTTTTATTGATCTACTACTATGCACATAGATGGAAAGTTAAGATAAATGTTGGGCAAGATTCTCCTCCTTCTTTGTATATAATGAAACAAAATGGTGTTTCTAAAAGGAATAAATGGGTTTATGAGACTTGTACTGCATTATTAATTAATTGTCATTTGACAAAGTTTTTCCACATAAAGGGGAGAAATTGAATAGCTTGAAAAGAAAATACATAGAATGCATTATTACTATCAAATTTAGATCCTCAAATATAACAATATGAACAGAAGTTTATCAAATATTGCATTCATGATATATTGCAAAATACCTATCACATTCAATTACTGACCTAAATAAGAATTACTAATTCTCATATTCCAGCTAGAAATGCTCCAATTAGCATAAATGAAAATGAGACATGCCTGAAGCATGAGAAACCAATTGGTTCCAAATATAATATCTCGGATAAAGAGAAGCATATACTTAAAATGATCACGGAGGTTAGTACTCCAGAAGAGTCTAAGACATAACTACTTGCAAAAACCTCCAGGGAGGTTTAGGTACCTGAAAAGTAATATTGAGATTTTGATAAGTTATGTCACAATGAGAAAAATGGAATCGAAAAAGATAGAATTGTCGACAACAGTTTTGATGATAATATCACGTGATCAGTGAGGATCTTATACATAAATCTGTCATACAAAGTAGGCAGAAAATTGATTGGCCAAGATGAAAAGAAAAAGGAAAAGATGCAATGAAAATATGATTAGTCATTTCAATGTGAGAATATGGACTTGCAGTCCAAACACATGAAATACAAAGTTATTATATGATATGTAAACATGTTATGTATATGAAAACAAATGTTTTCACAATGGTTTAATGATTATAATGAGGCATATTATTTTGTGATGGATGAAAAATAATTACTAATTTGGTAGAATGTGAAAACAAAATATGCATCCATTGGGTATTGTTATAAAATATGCATATGGCTCACTTAATAGTGAATTTTTATGAAAATCCTTGAAGGATATAACATGCTAGAGGCATGCAAAAGAACATCATTAATGTATAAAATGTTACTTGGTCTAAAATAATTTGATGCCAATTTGACTCATAAAAAATATATTGGAAAAATGAATGACATTGTATTTTTACTTGACCAGTAAATCAAGTTATTACTTGGCTTAATAATTTCAAAGTCATCAATTTTGTTATGATGATTTTGTCTACATAATGTATTGAGTTTAATGGACTAGATGTCATATATATATATATATATATATATATTTATTCTGAGGTAATCTTATGTTGTGACTAAGTTTTTGCAGGATATGTCATAATTATTTTCATGATAACTCTGTTTTTGGTGCGTTCCATGGTTCATAAGAAAAATAATGGAAGGTATATGAAATATTCAACATATCCAGAAGATATGACAAATGGATGCATGCATAGTTCAGATAACAAAAGAAGATCAATTGCTTAAGAAATCATCAATGGCAATTATATTTGAGAAAATATAATCACAATGAGTTATATTGTCATCAGGGGGAGTAAAAGTGATGTTGTTATAATATGAAGAAGCAAAATTAATATTATCTTCATGGGGAGAAAAGATCATGCTGCACTCTTTTTTCTTTAACCAAGGTTTTGTCTCACTGGGTTTTTCTAGTAAGGTTTTTAACGAGACAACTTCGATATATGTATTGTGTACTCTTTTTCCTTCACTAGGTTTTTGTCCCATTGGGTTTTTTCAAGTAAGGTTTTAAGGAGGCACAATATTTGTTATAGACATTCAAGGGGGAGTGTTGTAAAGATTTTACATATGAATATCCATAACCCCCAACCTTTTATGATTCCTTATGCTTAATGCCATAAATCCCATAACCTTCCAATCAATGGCTTGTGAGGAGTTTCTTATGGTTAATATCATTATGTTTGCCTTTATTTTTTTGTAACCTTATATCTATACTTTAATGGTTGTGAGCCTATAAATAGAGGCAATGTACAATGTATTGGGAGATACAATGAAATAAAAAGAGAACTATCCCCTTTATTCTCTCCCTCAACTTTCTCTCATCTCCTCCATCTTTCTATCTCAATTTCTTGCATATTCTTTTATTTTTATAACAGTTTTGAATTAATTACAATGAATTTGTCCAAGTTTTTATGGCAAAAAAAATTAAAAAGAATTTTTTATTTTAAGTTTTGTTAAAACATTAAGAAAACTCATAATAGCTTTTATATATAAAGGCACTATGTGCCATCATTCATTCTTTGGATTGTCCACTAATTTTAAATGTTTATTTGTTGCTCAATATTTTAGATCCATATGAAATTAATGGATGAACAAGATAATCCAAAAGTGACTAGTCTTAGTCATAAAGCATGGTTCTATGTAATTTTAAGTTGAAAGAAAAAAATTTAAGAGTCTTATTTATTTTGACATTAAATGTCCTCGAAGTTTACATACAATAGTTCATACATAAAAAATTGCTATAGCTGAATTAATTGTATAGTATATATTAGATAGCCTAGTCTAAGTTTAACCTTAAAAAAAAAAATCCTCTATGAGTCAGTTTATTTAAAATATAAAATAGTTTATGATACCAGCTACTAAATTTTAAATATTACATTTAATCTTGAACACAAATATATTTTTGTTTAACATAATTATCATTTTTCAGCCTCAAATAGGATCAATTTTTCTTTCAAAAATAAAATTAAAAAGTCTGTGGTAAATGATGCAATTGTGTGTATCAATCTCTTCTTTCACTAAAATAATTTTGTTTTGGGAATTTGGCATTAAAGAGTTTTGTTTAATTAGAAAGAAAAGTAGTGTTGCATATCCAAGTTATCATGCGGATGACATATTTAATTTAATTATTAATAACAACAAAATATTTTCCTTTGCTCATCCATAAAATCTTTTTGTACCTGTCTTCTACATATGATTTGTTAATATGAGACCCATTTTGAAAATTATTTAAGAGTTGTTGCTCCTAGACCAGGAAAACATCTAGGCCCACCCCTATAGGGTCAGCCATTCATGGGTTCAAGCTTAAATGGGCTGACTTGTTTAAGCTCGAGTAATAATGGAAGGCAATTTTTTAAAGCCCTGTCTATGTGCCTCAAGCATATTTAATAAAAAAAAAATATATTTTTTACATTTTTTCTAATAAATTAACCTTAATCAATAAAATATTTAATTTAAGACAAATGTTATTCAATAGACTCAAGCCTTGAGTGTAACATTCTGAAATTTGATCAATGTATTATGAAAAGTAATTGAGACTTTGAGAAGCCAATTACAAAAGTTTTGACAAGTATGAATAAATTTTTAGGTCAAAAGTATTTTAAAAAATTTGCCTAAAATTTGTCGGAATAATTATTCTACTTATTGAGGGTCAAATTTTAAGGAGGAAGTTACTCATTGGAAAATTTTATGGCTTGTTGAGATTATTAAAGGAAGAAAAAGAAATTAGTATGCATGCCACGCACGTGGCTGAGCTCTTTTAAAAATGTGGCTGTGATATATATATAAAAAAAAAGTGGAGCACTGTCAGCCTTCAACTCAGTCTCCTTCATTCCCATCGGTCCCAAATAGGAACAGAGAAACAGAACACAGCAAGAGACAGCGACGGGAAAGCAAGAGAGTGTGAGACAGTGAGAGAGGGAGAGCTCACCGACGAAGAGGTTGGACAACGATTACAACTGAAGAATCTCGACCAGGTGAGCCTTGTTTCTTCATCTCCGTTGCTGGATTTCTGGTTTGGGGTTTGTGAACAGTGGAAAAATCAGAGCTAATCGGCGAAGACTCATTGATTAGCTTAATACATGCTTTGATTAGTGTTTCCTCAAGCTAAATAATGCTTTTCATGTGATGATTCCATCGGGTTGTGTGTTTGAGGAATGGGTTCTATTTTCCGAGTCGGGTTCTTGCGTTCTCAAGAGGAAAATAAACACAGGAGCTATAAATAGCAGGATAGGACATGCATATTAATCTTCTTATTTAAGTTGGGTCATTTGTGCTGCTGCATCGTGTGTGTGGTTGCTGCACGTTGCTGATTTCGTTAAGTTGAAAAACAAGGGGGCTTGTGTTTTAGAAAGTTGGACTCAAGTGTTCTAACTAATATGAAGCCAATCGGACAATATACACACACACATATATGCGTTTGGGACTGTGAATATGTGTATATATATCTACATAAGTGAAGATGGAATAGAGGCTGAACTAAACGTATATATGCATGAGCGTAGCTGTGAGTGTATGTATAGACATATGTGTCTTTCATTCTATGTAGGATAGTGGAGCTGAATTCTTAAAGCTGTAGCAAATTTTAGAACTCCAAAATCCAGATTTTAACCTGTAATCATAAGGTTCTAAAAGAAGGAAATGATTATGGGTTTATTGTTAAGAGTATATGACTTGATTGTGAAAAATTATTAAAAGGAACTTCTCAAGCTTGCTGGAAATTTACGTATGAAGAGGAATTCTTGAGACAGCATTTGCAAAACTATTGTAAGTATAGTGATCTGGAAATTCAGATTTAAAGCAAATGTTTTATGAAGAATAGAACTTATTTAAGAGGGAAAGGAAGTTGTCAAGTGGGATTGAAAATGATTTTTTTTTTAGGCCAAACTCGCTGTTATGGCATTATTCATATATAGTAAACAATAATCCAAAGTATCATTCCCTGGTACAAGATCGTGTAGGCATATATATATATATAAGCACATATACACACATATTCTATAAACTGGAATTGAGGATTTATTGCTTGATTTAAGTTAAGAAAATGCTTCATGTTGTAAAAGGGAAGCTTTTATTGAATCAAAGGATATTTTGAAATCCTTAAGTTAAATTTTTTAGAAACTTCATTCTGAACTTGGAATTTAGTATCTTTTAATAAAATTATGTACATTGAACGTTCAGATTGAAAAAAATGGGGAAGAAGGAAATCCAGAAAAGGTGAAATGGAAGTGAAAATGGAAGTTTGGCTAATAAAGCTCCTAGCATGGGAAGAAAAGAAAAGCAAGAGAAAAGCTAATAAAGTTTAAAGGTAGCAACTTAACCCATGCTTGCATTTAAGTTATGTTTATATTTTGTTATACTTCCTAGTTTTCCATGAGTTGAATATTTATTTTACCTTGAATATGTTGAATGACTCATTGAATTGTTTCATGGCCATGATTGACAATTCTGTATATTAAATGCATGTTCTTGTTATGTATAAGCCTTGGCAATGCTACTTGTTAATTAGTAAATGATGGAAGTATAACTTGACTGTTTGAATGGTAATTGTTTGCTACTGGGATTCTTTGAATCTCACCCATCAATAACTAACCATGCTAGGCTACAAGCTTCCAAGAGAAAAGTGAATGCAAAAGGCAAAGGGTAAGTAAAATAAAAGAGATAAGCTTCTATAGCATTATTTTGCTGCAAGTTATTAAATGTATAACAATTCTTATAAGTTGTGTAAATTCAATATGAGACTTTGGCATGTTCATATGATATATATTGATAAATGATAAGAGATAGTATACCTAAGTATGGCCTTGAAAGTATGATTTTAAGATGCATGATTATGATCGTCCAGTTTGAGCAGTTTTCAAGGTACGACTAATGTTTGATTGGTTAAAGTAGAGTAAATGATTTCTATTGCTCATGATAATTTTTATAGATGAAGTAGACACATAGAGATTTCCATTAAGTCCTAAATGAAGTTAATTGAAACTCTATAGATTAAGTTATGAAGTTTTGAAGTTGAGGCATAAAGTGTGTTAGTAAAGCAAAAAGGGTTTATTAATTCAATAAACTGTATTAACTGCCATATTTTATGGCTAAGATCATATTTTTCTCATGTAAAGGACTACAAGAGCTTTCAAAAGGATTTTAGAGAATTCTCATATGATTTTTCTAGAATTAGTTATGATTTTTTAAAGTTGGACTGAAAATCTGAAAATATCAAATGTGTAGTAACCCAATGATTAAGATGAAAGTTTTAATTTATGGGCTTTAATTATCTATTCTCCTGAATGATAATGCTTCGGAATGCGCCATAGGTTGCGTAACTGAAGGGTGTTACATTGAGACCATGGTAAAAAAACTAGGACCGGACTAGCCGGTGGTCAGGTCTGAGTGGGGTGCTAAGCCAAGAACTGGTCTAACCCAGTCAGCCTATTCAAAACCGGTTATGACCCACTCAAACCGGTTTAATTTAATAATTATTCCTTCAAGGTTAGAAATACAGAAAAAATAGAACCAGAGTAGGAATATATTGTTAATTAATCTTAAAAACAAATATGGTAATAAAACTAGCCGTTAATTCTGTATTTTCTATATAAACAAATTTACTTATGAAGAAATAAGATAAAATTAATTCATTTTATCTCAATTTTTTTTATCATTTATATTTAATCAAAAACTAAAAATTAAAAATATACGTAAAATAAAATAATATTATAAGTTTTACCTATTAATTTTTATAAAATATAATATAGTCTACTAAATTTTATTATTTTAATATAGCCAGTCTAACTCTAGGTTGACCCTGATCTGATTTATCAAGCTTTGAACCATTTTCTTATCCAGTTCAATGCACGGTTCGGTTTTTTGAACCTTGCTTGAGACTAATCTCTTTTGGGTTAAGAGCAAAGAATTTTCATCTCTCCTAGCCGAATTTCAAACCTTTTCCTTGACATATCGTATACTCTTTTCCTTTTTTTTATAAGTATCCATATATAAAGTAAGCTAGTGGTGTATATATTATATACATCAGGTTCCAAGATCCATTATAAGCTTCTTTCAAAACCATAATCCCAATGCTTGGCACTCTCCTCCATTACAAACCTCCTCTCAAATCCTTTTAATTCTATCAATGGACAAGTTATATTCTGTTCTGGTGAATCACTTGTTCAGCAATGAAGATTCTAGCCCTACTACTTATTGTTTCTATTCTCACAGTATAAAACGAATGTGTATTTTTATATTATATGTGACATTGCAACTGATTTCAAAGGTTGCAACACTTGCAGCCTTATTGACTCAGGAGCTTTACTGGAAGTTCATGGTACCCACTACCATTCCAATGCCTAAATCTATCGCAGATCTTCTTCATAAACCTGGTTAGTGTTGCAGTACTGTTCATTTGTAATTTTTCTGCGAAATTTTTCCATCTTCACATGAAAAATAATGTATTTTAACTCGCCGTTTGTTACCGAAAAGGAAAAAAAAGTTGTAGATGGAAAAGGAAAATAGCCATTATCCCTTGGTGTGCTATGTAATATGTTTAGTATGTAGAAATTGACTTCTCAAGGAAGAGCTCTTGCTATATATATTAAGGGAGGATTTATTACCTCAACATATATATAGAAGGAAGATGTGTTTCCACGTGGAGAATGTCTCACCTACCCTTTGTGCTTCGGAAGAGTGCCCGCTACACCTTCTCTGCTGCCTCTTAATTTTCCCCAACTTGTCAACTTTTTTCACGTTTCTTTTGAGAACTATATTTTGGGTAAAATGAGTGACATTTTTTAATTTTCAATTTTTATGATTTTAAAGTATAAATACTCTAAAATTAGGGATGTGGTTGATGTCTTTTTAGAGTGTTTATCTTTAAAAAATCATAAAAAATTGAAAATTGAACCTTTTTATGTTTATAAAATATCAAAATGTTACACATTGTATATAGAATCTAATGATACAAATAAAAAGGAAAAAAAAAAAATTTGGGAAGGGCCTTCAAATTTAAGGTGCAGCTGACACCTAGCCCCTATATATGCCTCCCATCCTTCCTAATATGTGAGGGATAATGTGACAGTACCATCATCCATGGTGTGACAAAATTCAATACTTCACTTGGCGACACTGGCCATAACGACGGCTTTGGCAATCGTTATGGACATGGTCGCGTTGAGATGAAACTCCAAAGATAACCCAAACAATACAGATCTCATCTTCTTGGGAAAGGATTTGAAATTTGGTCACAAAATAAACTTTATATTCACACAGTCCTTCAACCAAGCATCCCTCTTGTCTCGTCAAGTCGTCAAATCCATTCCCTTTTCTTCAACCAAGGAACGTAATTAGTGTCAGATTCAATAATTTAACCATGTCATTGTGAACTACTGCTGCTTCCGATCCTTAATCTAAAGGCCCGGTTGACTTTTTGGAAGATTAAAAAAATTAAATAATATTCATTATTTTTTTCAATTTAATTTATTGGATTTATAAATTGATATAATCTAATGATATATATATAAGTATTTTGGAATATATATAATCTAAAGTAGTTTATTCAACTTCCTTAATCTAATAAAAAAATTTCAACTCAAGCCTATATTAAGAATCGTAAATAGTAATTTTTTAACTAATAATTCATGCATTATGATTTTTTGCACATAGATGTCTCAAATACTGAACAAGTTTGGTGTTAATCCTAGCTCAATAAAAGCTGAGGTCATGAAGAACACAATTGAAGTGTGTGAGGAACGAGAGATTGAAGGAGAGGACAAGTATTGTGCAACTTCCTTAAAATCCATGCTTGACTTTATCACTTCCAAGTTTGGCAAAAACATGGAAGCTTTCTCTACGAAGATGAAGAAGAAGAAGGAAACAAAGAAGCAAGAATACAGAATAACGAATGGAGCGAAGGAGGTGGTGTGCCACAAGCTCAGTTATGTGTACGCTGTGTTTTACTGCCACAAGATGGAGAACACAGTGGGCTAATGGGAGTAAAGTGAAAGCTGTGTGTGTGTCATAGAGACACGTCAGCTTGGGACCCAAAATGAAATATCCAGGTTTTTGATAACTGGAAATAAATGCTAAACAAATAACTAAGGATTTTGTTTAGGGTTAAGAGGACAAAAGGAAATGAAATGAAAAGCAAAGATGCTGTTCTGCCAAACATAGGCAAAGTTAGGACCTAAGTGTCATTTTAAAAATGGGACTAAAGGAAATTTTGAAATTCAAGGAACCAAATTGCCATCTATAACATCAAGGGCATTTTGGTTAAAGCTTGATCAAAATATTAGAAAATTTTACAGAGCCCCAAAAGATAGAGAAAAATTCATTGATTACTAATTGAAGCTTGGTTCAGGTCGGAATGACAAGAATAACCTTTACGGGAATTTTAAAAGTTATTTAATATTTGGATATTTAATGAATAAATAATTAAATATAATTATTTAAAATATCCAGAGGCATCAGATATTTGATTTCAGAAGAGGGAAAAATAGTTTAGAAATTCTAGTATTTTATAAAATTGTTTCCAAGAGAAAGTCAGAAGCAGTTTTCCTAATCGGAAAGAAAATAGCCGGAAAAAACCTCGAATTAAGGTTTTCTTTAAAAATTAATTAAAGACATTTCGGAAAGAATTTTGAGGAAAGAAAAATCATGAGAGTATCAAATGAAATTAGGAAATTTTTAATGACCCTAAACCAGTTAAGTGATTAGGGGTTTACCAAAAAGCATTTCCGGTATTTTAAAGTAGCTTTATGGAACATAAAGTTTTTGTAAAGAAAGTTGTGGGGCCATGAAATTACCACTTATCATTGTCATATTTCAAGAGAAAAAGAGAGGTAAAAGATTTCAAACAAGTGATAAAACATGTTTGTGTAAAAAAAATTTTCCAAGACATTTAACACATATGCACCATTTTATTAGGGCATCTTCCATACCATTTACCTGCAGCAAAACAAGATCAAAACCAGACCAAGAAGAGGGAGGAGTGGCGAGAGGAAGAGAAAAGGGAGAGATTTCAAGCCAAAAGTTCAAGGTAAAGTTGGATTCATGCATGAAATCTCTTCTATTTTATGATTCTAGGCCTTCCCCCTTAATTCTATGGTTTATTTTTGAGTTTCATGGTGAAATTTTGCTGCTGGAAAAGTTAGGTTTTGTGAGAGAAAGTGAGGAAGAGTGGGATTTAGATTAAAGAGTTGCTAGAAAACAACTCTATGCATGATTTAGAACCTATTGGTGGTGGTTTTGTGTTGTTTGGATGAATCACTAGTAGAAAAATTATTTTTTAAACCGCACAAAAAACGTCATTTAGACCGTATAAAAATACGGTTTAGATAAGACCGATTTAGAAAGTGAGTATTTTTTAAACTGTATGTATATGCGGTTTAAAAAAGTCACTTTTTAGACCGCACAGGACTCCGTGGGGTCTAAAAAGTATTTTTTTTAAACCGCACGGATATACATGCGGTCTAAAAAAGGCACTTTTTAAGCCGCACGTAGATCCATGCGGTTTAAAAAAACACACTTTTTAGACCGCACGGAGTCCCGTGCGGTCTAAAAAGGGAATTTTTTTTTAAATAATAAATATAAGCAGTTTTTTGGATTAGAAAATCCAAAAAAATGCCTTGCATAGTTTTTTTACCGTTAAATAAATCTTATAATATATTAAAATATAGAAGCAATCAATGTTAGAACAAAAAACATATCTTTCATTAAACATTCATTAGAATAAACCATATAATCATACATTATACATAATCATCTCTGAAAATGACTTACACACTTCTTACAGAAATGGAATCATATTCCTGAATTCCCTTTGACCCATAACAACGACAAACTAAAACATCTCAAGGTTGCATCTGTACAGCTCCTGTTGAGGGAAATGTGGCGCTATCAGGGCATCATAGAAGACTTGCATGCCTGGATGAGCCTGCAAAAGATAATAGCCAAGATGCATCAAATTTATATATATAACATAAAAAAAAACTCTAAAACTAAACCTATTGTAGGCTCCTAGCAACACAACCCAAACACAAAATTCTCTCTAGATGCAAAATCTGGACTTAAAGGCCACAGGAAGAGAATCTAAGTCCAACTGGACCCACATTAGTTTATTACAGTATTATACCATCATCAGCACAATCCATCTATTGCTAGTCATGAGGATGTTAAAATTCTAAATCCAAGGACATATACAACACTGAAATAACATATTTGTTTTCTGCTCCCTTCACATATTCTACAATCAGGTGCTAATTCCTTTTCTCATAGAAAAGCCATGAACATGTGGCTTTGTACAATTGGAAGTATTTCACCCTTGTCAAACGGAAACTATTTCTATTCTGATACATAGCAACAGGGCTGAAATGCAACATAAGGTATAGAAATATGTGAATTCCAATATGATACAGATCTAGCAAACTTGATGCAATATTAATATCATAAACAAGAGTAACCCAGAAAATTAGGTATGGCAAAATAGATATCAACATAAAGAAGCTTCTTGGAATTAGATGCCAGTTTTCTTGATTAAAAAAACGTTTGTTCAGAGATCAAAAGTACGTGGCATGTTTCCTATTCCATTTCAAAGTTTGTTCCAGATCAGCTTTTGTCATAATCGTTCAACAGCAGCAAAACTTAATCAAGATATAATTTTCTTTGCCTCAACAAGGCCCTCCTTGGACCACCAAACCAATCACCAAAATTATTGTAAAATGAAAACCCCAAAAGTCACATTTCAACTACGAAGGAATAATATTACAGGATCATACATAGCATACTAAGAACCAATCATTGTAACAAATTTTCGAACAGCACAATTGTCAAGAAGATGATGAAAAATGTAGCAATCCATAATGCAAATTGACAGATTCATAGAATGCTTCAATACCGGATGATGGTTGATCATAAATGCGAGAAGAGAAGACAATAGAACAAAACCAACAAGAAAAACACAATTCAAATTTGCATATAATCATATCAAAAACAAGAAAAAGCGCAACCGAGAGGGACCCACTAATGGCAATGGGTCAAAGCGAAAATAAAACGGGAATCCTCAAATACGAACAACAAGGTGCAGGAAGAAAGATAAACACAAGTAGATCAAGAAGGAAGGAAGAAACCAAAAAAAAAAAAGGAACACCTACCTCAGCAAAAAAACCTCGAAGCTCTCTGAGAATGACCTTCTTGAGACCATTTGCATCCATTCAGTGCTCCACAAACACCATTTCCTTCAACAGATCACACAACTTATCCCTTGATGTTGTCTCCATCACTCTCTCTGTTGAGAGCGATGATTCTGCGATAACGACTCTTTCCTTCGGCATGGTGGGGATCAAGGGGACGCTGGAAGTGAGGTTGGGATCGAGCACGACAGTGCAACGCAGATCTAGGCTCCTCAAGCTCATGATGGCGGCGCGACTACAGGGAGCTTGGAGCACGACGATGTGCAAGAGGAAGAACGGACATCGGTGTGAGAGGGGAAGGAGCAGAGCTGGGACGCATAGCGCAAAAGGGGCTAAGAAACCAGATCTAAGAAAAAAATACATGACAAACCAAATCAAAAAAACCTGATATAAAAAAGATAGGAATAAACAGTTGAGTATTTGGAGGAAAACAAGGGAGAGGCATGTGCATCTGCAACCTCCAAGGCGATGATGGCGTTGGAGAGGAGGAAGACAAAGAGGGGGCTGGAGAGCCGATGTTGGGAAGGAGAGTTGGAAAGGAGGAAGTTGATTAGGGGGCTCGAGAGGGGGATGTTGAAAAGGAAAGCGCGACTCAAATTTTTGAAGCCAGAACATTTTCTTTAGGTGCGGTCTAAAAATATGACCTTTTAGACCGCTTCTCATACTTGCGGTCTAAAAGAATGATTTTTTAGACCGCACCTTTAAGATGTGGTTTAAAAGACGTTTTTTTTAGACCGCATATAATACATACGGTTTAAATAGTTAAAAATTTATATTTTTATTTACAAAAATGCCACCGGTCATATTTTTTAAACCTTATACTTTGAATGCTGTCTAAAAAAGACAGTTTAAATAAGTATTTTTCTACTAGTGAATATATGAATTTTTGGCATGATGTTACTGTTCATTGCTGCTGGCTGGCACTATTCATGCAAGGGAAAGAATCATTTTGTGATGTTTAATGATAGAAAAATGAACTAAGAAGGTGATTATGCATGTATGTGAAGGTAGAAGTTGAAAAATCACATTTCTCCCAATTTTTGGAAAAATTTCGTGCTGTAGGGGAAGTGATAGAGGAGAGTGATTTTGATGATTTTGATGCTTCCAATGGATTTAGAAAGCAAAATTGTGCAGGGTATAAGTGAGGAAACAATTTTGGAAGCATTGCAATCAATTTTGGCAAAGTTAAGGGCTTTAGGATTCTTAAAGTTCAAGAGAGGTTTTAGTGAGTTTTTGAATGTTATAATGTATAATTTATGGCTTATCATTGATGTCAAATGCATTATCATATGTGTAGGAAGTTAAGTTGCTAAGGGAAGTTTATAAAGAGCAAGAGGCAAGTTACCAAAGTCAAGTGAAAAGTTAAGGATTTAAGGTAGAAAAATTACTAACTTTTACATTAATATCGTTATTGGTTATTGTTATTTCTTATGCTATTTATGTGCTATGTAAACATGTGAAGTTATGTTTATAACATGCCATGGCTATATGTAAAGTATTTTCAAAGTGCTTTATGATATGTTCATGCATAGCTAGATAGAAAGTAAATGGTAATCATGCATGTTAATGTATGTGTTAGTGACTTTTGCTATTGCGATTCCAAGAATCTCATTATCCCAACAACAAAAACTTTTAGGTAAAAGTTCAAGCCAAGACAAAAGAAGGAGGTGAGGACCTAAGGTGGGAGACTTATTCTCACAAAGACCATAAAATGAATGAGTATCAAATTCAAAGTTTGTAAATGTTATTTTATGCCAATTTGTGTAGAAATGTATGATAAACTTCAACTCTATAATTCAAGTTATAGGTGCCGTGTATATAGGTCCAGCATGTTATTTTATCATGTGATGATGTTATATGGCAAAGACTATAAAGGATAAGCATGCGAAATTGATAAAAAGGAATCTAACACCTTTAATAGTGGTTTAAGTTAAGGTCACACTAAAAGTGGCCAAATGAATTCTTATTGATACGAAACTTTCTAGAAAAATATTTCACATGACAAGCTTTTATAATGAGCCAAAGTTTGCTTGATTTAGAGTTTTGTACAAAAAGTTATGGTTGTTCAAAGTTGGGAGAAAATCTGGAAAAATGGAAAATGACCAAATGAACAGTGCTTTTTTACAAATTATTCTGTATTAATTGGTTATGAAATTAGATAAATGGATATTTTTCTCCTGTAGGGAACTTAACAAGTTTCATTTAGAGATTTGAATTACTTAATTTCGATTTTTCTAGAATTAATTATGAATTTTCAAAGTTTGTCAAAATTTTAGTGAATAATGACTAGTGAATAGTAATTCGGTTCAAAATTTTCTAATTCATTCCTTTGGCTATTCTAATGATTCTAAAGGTCTCTAAGTAATTCATAATTAGACTTTAATATAAAATGAAGTAAGTTAAGGAAGGTGTTATATAAAACATTTGGCCTTCCAAATGCTAAAAGTGAAACTAGGCAGTGTTCCAATATGCCACTTCCTTTTACAGGACACCACTGTCTGGCTTCCCAAACCACACTAAGCATGGATCTCATTGCTGCTGCTGCTGCTACTACTATTATTATTATATATAAGGTTGATTACAAGGACGCTTAAATAAAAGCAGGGCTCTTTATCTTGCAGCTGCATGATCTAGTTAGAGTGGTGATTGAGAATCCATGTCCTACTAAACAATATCTCTGTTTGTGTGTCCAATATATATATTTACATATATCGGTGATATGAAGCCTGGGAGGCTTTCATTTCTTAATTTCTTTTACCTGTCATTAGCAAAAGAATCCCACGTTTGCCTTTTTGTTTTGCATAGAGCATCCGCAATCATTTGTTTTAATAACTTAGGATTGTGGGGTCAAGTGAATATCTAATAAAATGGGATTTTGGACTAATAAATTAGGAGGAAAGGACTCGTGTATGATAAAAGCCACTGGAGACAAATCAAGTAAATTTTCCTTACCCTCTACTTGTGGGTTAAATGTGTACTAGACACCTTTTATTAAAAATTTTATAGAAATAAAACAATATTATTTTGAATGAAGATTTGACCAGAAAATATCAGTCTTTAACGTAGAGTCCAATATTTGAAAAGATTAATCTCATAAGCTGATTTTTTGGGTCAATGTTTATAGCTTTTAATACACCATAATGGGTATTGAGTGCATGTGATCTGTACCTTGGTTCAGAAGGAGAAGAAACGTTTCTTTAATTTGATTTTAAATTCATAATTGTGAGCTTTTAATGGAATGTTGATTTTGATGTTTTAAAATGAATGATTCAATTTTAATTGATTTAACGCCAATCTTTTATGACATGAATAGCCTTATTTTAAATCAAACTGGGGCCAGTTGAAGTAATTACGTTTATGGTTTTTAAAATTAAAAAACAATGTCTTCATTATGTTTATGGCCAACATTCAAAACTGACGCAATAAACAAATTGTTGGAAGCAAGATATATGGTTTTGAATTATATCATCATTATGCTTTATGGCCCAATACAAAACAGACACTTTCACACTTTTGAAACTGAATATTACTTTGTTAATAGGTGCTGAATAACGTTGGCAATAGTGGCCTACATAAGGACCAGAAATGAGAGGTTCAATACACAACACTTGAGATTTCATGCACCTCTTTTCCTTATCTGGCATATTATTATACCTGCTAATGAGTTATATTATTTTCTGCTTTCTGCTTACCCTGTTTTGCAGAAATAATTCATTTAATAATGAGAAATGCCGCATCTTGATAAGCCGGTAGTTGTAGAATAGCTGATATGAATAGTGTCACTAGGCCCGACTCGAATTAATTTATCTTTTACACATGTTACTACCAATATCCTTCACTTGCCTCACTTACACTTGGAGAATTTATTGGGGGTCTAGACTAATTAGGATTGAGCCGGGGAGGACCATAAGGGCTGTAAAGCTCTACCACTAAGCATTTAATATTGTCTCATTGTAAAGCTCAAGTTTGAGACATCTGATTAAACTAATACAATTCCTTACCGGTTGAACCAAGTGCTTGATGGTTCATGTTATCCTTTGGTACGAAGGCACAGAGATTCTATATAGTACATCAATAATAGAACAAAAACATGATATAAAGAGTAAATAAGTGTCCAATTTTAAGTTTTTTCAGGACAAAATTGGCACTACGAAAAAGGGGAATCACCAATATAATTACCGATGGAATGATGATTTGCAACATTCTTCACTAAAAGGTTTCCAAAGGAATCTATTCCATTGCAAATACAACCATGGCAAAAAATACAGCAATATAATTTTTTATTCATTCACAAATTGGGACGGAATTCTAATGAATTTGGTGATAACTTGTAAAAGATAATTTAATCCACATTTCTTCCAATGCATAAGTGATGAATGTGGTGGTCACTTGTTGAAGGTAATCTAAGCCTCATCCCTCCCAATACATACAGTGATGAACTTGGCGGTCACTTGTTGAAGGTAATTTAATCCACATTCCTCCCAATGCATACAGTGATGAACTTGGTGGTCACTTGTTGAAGATGTGCATTTTATTGCATAGATCTCTTGATAATCGTGTCAAATATCTTGATTATTCTATTTCATTAAGTTCTGTTATCCTCATGCGTAATTGATTGAAATATTAGTCACAGAATTTTTTTGTCTCTAATTTCATATGAAGGTATCTTTAGCCATGGTATTGTTAGTAATTTCCACAGCAAATCCATGACTAAAATTTAATATTTATTTTATTTGTAATAAATTTTATATTAAAAAATGTTTTTTGAAAATAAAAATTATGAAATTAATAATCATATAAATAGATAAAAATTATTCCAATAAATAATATATTTATAAAATAAATTGCAAATATATAAAATAATAAACATATACATATGCATACATAAATTGTTAGTTTTAATTAATGTTAGTTAAAATATAATTTAAATTCAAAATTGGTGAAAACTATATTTATAAGAAAATTCATTTTAAATTCAAAATATAAAATTTTTTACTTTGAAATTAATTTATATTAAAAAATTTATAATAAATATATAAAAATTATTTTAAGTTGTATGCATTTAAAATTAAAATTATGATTCAATATATTTTTAGCTTCTAAAACATTATATATGTATGTATATATATATAAATATATATGATTTATTATGTAGAAGAATATTATATATATTTAAAGAATTGTTTAAAGGATGTAAGGTTATTGTAACTCAACTAATAAAGGCTTGAATGCGCACCCTAGCAATCGGAGATTCGATTCCTAAAAAAGTTAAAGCCAAAATTTCAATTTTATTATGTAGTGGCACGTGCAGGAGAGGTGGAGCTCATGAAGTGTGAGACGTGGCGGCCAGGGGAGGAGACACGTGGCAAGCCCACGATGAGGTGGCGGACGTGAGATGACACGTGTCATTTTTATTTATTAGAAAAAAAAATTTATGAGAAAATTTACGATAGAGTTTCAGAAAAATCTGTGGGTAGTTTACCATCGAAAATTCTGTTAGTTATTTGTGATGAAATTGATAACCCAATTAGTCATGGTAAATTTAGTGATGGAACAAATTCCATCAGTAATTTTATTTCATAGCAAATTCTGTGGTAAACCTAAAATTCTGTCTATAATTTTGTGGCAAATTCTATCGGTAATTTCATGCCTTTTGTAGTGATTCATCAACTTCAAGAGGATTGATCTCTATGTGGTTGATGGAAGGAGATGGTGACCTATGAAAGGAGCCACAACAAATATCTTCAATCTCATATCCAAACCCATATAGGAAACCTTTATTGTTATTTCCACCTACAACCTCTAACCATAAGTTATCTTTCAAGATCAGATTGCACATTTGGAGAGCCTATATCTTCAATCGAATGATGCTTTGGATTGAAGATCATGCTCACGGAGAGATGTCAATTTACTTAAGCATGGAGGAAAAAGTCCCTTAAACTTGTTGAGGCCATGGGATACTACTTTCACATTCTTCGCATTGTACAACCCTCCTGCAACGTATATATATTTTTTGTTAAATGCTTTAAGTGATGGTTTTGGAGAAAATAAAAAGGAAAACTTTAAGCCATGCATGAAACTTTGATATAAGAAATTTGGGTTAATAAATCTTTGATCCTTAATTTTATCCTCATTTTGAATTTAGTCCTTAAAGTTTTAAACAGGTGGTTTTGGTCCCTTAAGGGCAAAATGATTCAGGTTTATATTAAATTATAAGAATAATGTTTTAAATAAAGTGAAACTTGAAAAACTAAAATCACTGATTTAAAATTAAAGACAAACTTGAGAAATTAAAAAATTGGTATATACACGCTAAACCAATTTATTCGGGGGGTTGAATATACAAACTTGTTGTGGTAGTGAGCCTTTTATGCTAGAGATATGAAAGACATATTAGAGAATTCCAAAGCCTTCGAATTGCATGAATGAAAATCTTCTGTAAAATATGAAATAGAAATATTAAAAGAAATCATCACCAACGAGTAAGCAAGTGTATACTAAGTTTTATGTACTTATATTTCAAGTTACAACGTGCACGTTGATAGCTTGGTGCTCTTGTATTACTATATTTATTTCAAGATTCATTGATCTGTGTTACTTAATGATTTAATAATCTCTGTTCTTTTCCGTCGATAGTCATTAATTAAGTAAAAACACTATCTTCAATTGATTTCTAAATGATTTAATGATTTATTTCACTTCTCAATATTTTCAATAATTTCTAAACTTCAATTGATTTTTCTACAAAGCAAGAACCAAAAGAACATGACATGCAACCTAACAGAACTTGGAAAAATAAAACTCGAGCACCAAAAAAGGGGATTGCAGTGACCTGATTATCTTCCAGATAAAATTTTTGCTAGCTGTCTGTTATGGTCATAACAGATAAAAATTCTCTTCTATATTATTGCACCTATTGAATGTATTTGAACTTTGGCATTGCCATTAGAAATATTTTCATATTATTGAGTTGAACTGTATATAATCTAGTGATAACTTGTGTGATTGTTACACTGTCCGACATAATTTCTCCAAATAGCCCTGCTCTAATAATAACAAGAGGAAAACATATCCTTACTTGGTTGCTTTCTTACTTAATTTGTTTCAATCCTTACTTGGTTGCTTCACAGGCGACACTCTATAAAGGCCGTTTAGGATGCTTTTGACATTTTCTTTTTCTTTTTTTACCAACGCAATGTGTCACGGGCTTAGTGTTTTTACTTGATGTAAGCACCGTGCGACCTAGCAATCTTTACCAGACCTCGGACTTGAAACCTACTAGTAAGCCTACCAAGTCTTGACTTAGTTGGAAACCTAAGGAAAGACTAGAGAGAGAAACTAGAGAGAGAAGGAGTATGGGAGAATGCTCTCTGATTGCTTGGAGAATGCTTGAATGGATGATTACAAATGAACCCCTTGGGGGTATTTAAACTACTTCACCTCCTCAATGGATTGTGGAGATCTATTTGATCTGACGGTCCATATCGACCTTCCAGAATACTCTACTAAAATATCTAGATATTTACACTAGATATTTACACATGTGAGAAAAACTAAGGAAGAGTATGGAGAACTCTAGAATATCCTAGAGAATCCCAGGATATTCAAGTATATACAAGGGAATTCTAGAGCGTTCTAAGACCCTCTAGAGAGCACCGTGACATTCTCCCCGACCTAATCCGGGACGTCCTCATTGCCTTTGTCTCCTCGTAGGCTTGGATCTGGTCTCGGAATTGCCACAAATGAGAAATGGGCTCCCAACTTGCCTCGCTTTCGGGAAGTCCTTTCCACTTGACAAGAAGTTCATGAATCGGATGTTGGTTTGAGCGGCGCACCTTTCAATCAACTAAAATTTCTTCTACCTGCTTGTCATGCTGAACTTTGATGCCCATTGGTGCACATCATAAGGTACCTCTATCCGGATCCAAATGATCTCCATGATAAGGTTTGAGTAGACTTACATGGAAGACAGGATGATACTTGATACTGGGAGGTAACTCAACCTTGTAGGCTTGGGTCCCTACCCTTTTGAGAATGGGAAAGGGCCCCTCATACCTCCTGATGAGTCCCCGATGTCTCCCACTCAATCAGGCGTGGTTGTATATCTTGACGAGGACAAGGTCCCCAACTTGGAACTCCCTTGGGCGTCTCTTCTTGTCAGCCCACTTCTTCATCTTCTTGGAGGCTTTCTCCAAGTAGGCTCGCACCATGTTGGCTTGATCATTCCAGTCCTTTGCAAACTTGTACGCGGGAGGACTAGGACCTCTGTACCCTGTGGCAATCGAGCTCGGTGTTAAGGGTTACTGTCCCGTGACGATCTCAAACGGACTCCTTCCCATGGACTCACTCTTTTGGAGGTTGTAAGAGAATTGGGCTACATCCAGTAACTTTGCCCAATCTCGCTGGTTGGCGCTCACATAATGCCTCAAGTACAGTTCCAAAAGAGCATTCACCCTCTCAGTCTACCCATCACTCTGAGGGTGAAAACTTGTGGAGAAGTTGAGCTCAGAACCCATGAGCTTGAACAACTCCATCCAAAACCGTCCTGTGAACCAAGTGTCCCGATCGCTCACTATCAAACGAGGCAGACCCCAATACTTGATAACATGTTTGAAGAATAAGTGGGCAGCTTGCTCAGCAGAACATTCCTTGGGTACGGGAATGAAGGTGGCATACTTAGAGAACCGATCCACCACCACAATAACCCAGTTGAAACCTTCACTGGTGGGTAGACCCACGATGAAATCCATTGAGATGCTCTCCCAAGGATGTTCAGGAATAGGAAGGGGTTGCAGCAATCTGGCTAGTGCTGCTTGTTCCACCTTGTCTTGCTGACACACAAGACAAGTTTTCACATAGGCCTCGACATCATCCTTCAATTGAGGCCAATAGTAGGAATCACCTACCAGAGCCAATGTACGATGTAGGCCAGGATGGCCAGTCTACATACTATCATGACATTCCTTCAGTACTTCACGTCGAAGGTTGTTCTACTTATATAACTATATAATATAACTATATAACAATAACATTTGCATTTGATTTGAAAAATAAAGAAACTTTGGGATTGCTGAATAACAGACCAAATAATAAAGCAACGGAACCATCATAGTATTTTTTAACTACTCCAAAACAAAAAAAAGGAAGGGTGGTTATTGGATCATTTATCGAAGGAATATAGATATGGTTGCCTTTTGTAAGAAGAAACCCATCTTCTACCTAGAACCTTCGGACCTTGCCTTCTTTCACAAGGCCAATGATGGATTGGGCTATCTTATCATGCTTCAGCCCTTCCTTGATGCGCTCTGGTAGATTTCCTTCAGGTTGGCATATGTTGGCAAGGGTACTCTTACGGCTCAAGGCGTCGGCTACTAGGTTAGTCTTGCCTGGCTTATACTCCATATCGTAGTCAAACTCTGCAAGGAAATCCTGCCACCGGGCTTGTTTGGGAGTAAGTTTCTTCTGAGACTGGATGTGGCTGGTAGCCACATTATTAGTTTTGATTACGAACCTGCTCCCGAGCAGATAATGCCTCCACGTTCAAAGGCAATGGACTACCGTGATCATTTCTTTTTCTTGCACTGTGTACCGCCTCTCTGTATCATTGAGCTTCTAGCTCTCAAAAGCAATGAGGTGTCCCTCTTGCATTAAGACTCCACCAATGGAAAATTCAGAAGCATCTGTGTGTAGCTCGAATGATTTGTTGAGATCAGGGAGAGCTAGTACGGGTTCCTCAGTGACAGCCCTCTTTAGAGCTTCAAAAACTTGTTGGCATGTGGAACTCCAACCCCATACTTGCTTTTTCTTTAACAAATCAGTGAGTGGGGCGGCAATACTAGAATATCCTTGGATGAATCGTCGGTAGTAGTTCACCAAGCCAAGGAATGATCTTAACTCGGTGACTTTCATGGGTGGCTCCCACTCAAGGATGGCCTTCACTTTGGCCGGATCCATGCGAAGTTTGCCCTTGCCAATTATATGTCCCAATAATGGCACTTCCTCTTGGGCGAAGGAACATTTCTCCTTCTTCACATAGAGTTCATTGTCCCTCAAGGTGGAAAACACTTGTCTCAAGTGTTCCATATGTTCCTCCAAGGTCTTGCTATATATGACAATGTCATCAAGATAAACCACAACAAATCGATCAAGGTAAGGGGCAAGTACCTTGTTCATAAGTGTGCAAAATGTGGTCGGTGCATTTGTGAGGCCAAAGGGCATGACTATAAACTCGTATGATCCATAGCGTGTAATGCATGCCATCTTTGGCTCGTCCCCCTCGGCTATGAAGACTTGATAGTACCCGCTCCTCAGATCAAGCTTGGTGAAGTACCTAGCATCTCCGAGTTGATTGAAGAGATCATCGATCCAGGGAATGGGATACTTGTTCTTAATGGTGATCTTGTTTAGGGCACGATAGTCTATGCATAGATGAAGAAAACCATCATGCTTCTTCTGGAATAAGATCGGCGCACCATATGGTGACTTCGAGGGACGGATGTATCCCACATCAATTAGTTCCTTCAGCTGCCTCCTTAGTTCTTCTAACTCCAGAGGTGCCATCAGGTAGGGAGCAAATGCAGGCGGTTTGGATCCTAGTTCCAACTCAATTCCATGATCTACCTCTCTCTTTGGAGGGAGCTTCTTCGGCAACTCAGTTGGCATGACATCCTTGAACTCATCAAGGACTTCTTGAACCACCTTAGGGACTTCAGCATTCTTGACCACTTCATCCATCTTCAGAGTGGCCAAGTAGGTGGTCTCCTACTTCTTGAGACCCTTGAGAATTGAAGGGCAGAGATCATGCGCCCCTCATCAAACTGCCGCTTGACTGGAACATAATGTCGGCACTTCCCTTCTCCGATGTACATGGTGTCGGAGTAGGACTTAAGTGTGATCTTGTTCCTATCAATGAAGTCTATCCCGAGATAGAACTTCTTATCATCTAGAGGATCGATGATGGTATCATTTGTATGCTTCCATTGCTCAATCTGGACGGGAGTGTCCCGAGCAACTCCATATATGGGGACGCTTCCTATGTTCACCCCTTGACATAGCCTTCCTTCGTGGTATAGGAAAGGGCAATGTCATCAGCTATCTCCTTGGCCATGTAGACAAAATCAGCTCCAGTGTCTATCATGGTTGACAAGGGTTGATGGTTGATGTGGACTTGCATGTAGGCCCATCCCCGGTGAGGCTTCACATTCTTTGTCTCCAGGGAGCTTATGCAAGTCATAGAGGCAAGGTTGGGCTCTTCCTTCTTCTCATTATCCATGATGAGGGAAGCGAGCTTCCCTTTCTTCGGGCACTCAAAGACCCGATGTGGACCATTGCAAAGGAAGCACAAGTACTTTCATGGAGAGTCTTCTTTCTTGGCTTGACCCTTGTTGTGAAAGTGACTCAGCTTATCCTTCTTAGGTGGATGTTCACGATCTCCCCCATCTTTACCTGTGTGATTTCCCTTCTTTACAGGGCCCTTGGATGACTCCTTCTTGTATTCAACCAATGACTCTGCAGCGGCAACAGCGGACGCAAGACCTTGAACCCCTCACCTCTTAAGCTCTATTTTGGCCCAGCCATACAACCCATCTAGGAAAGTGAAGAGTGCATCTTTCTCACTCATGTCTGAGATCTTGAGAAGAAACTCTTGGAATTCTTGGACATACTCCCGAATATGCCCTTCTTTGTGTTGGAGGCAGTGAAGCTTGGCCCTTGCTTCATTTTCTGCATCCTCGGGGTAGAACTGCTTCTTTAGTCCCCTCTTGAACTCATCCCATGTCTGGATGGGTTCGGATCCCCTCTTGACGTCGTCACACCTGCGACGCCACCATACAAGAGCAATGTCTTTAAGGAAGAAGGATGCGTGACTTATCTTATTGCATTCCTCCGTGATCCCCATTGCTCCAAAGTAAGCCTCTAATCCCCAAAGGAAGTTGTCAATATCCCTTGCATTCCTTGCCCCGCCAAAGAGTGAAGGTCTGGGGACATTAGCCTTCGAAGGGGAAGGCACTTGGCTAGCCCCTGTGTTGGCCACTGTGGCCATGCAAGTCTTCACTTGCATCACAAGCTCCTCCACCTGTGCACGTAGAGCGGCATTTTCCCCCTTTTGTGCCTGGAGTTTGGCCTTAAGGGTCTCCACCTCCTTAGACCACCCTTTCGCAACTGCCTAGAGTGCATCCTGCATCTTAGCCCTCAGCTCGTCATCATCTTCCCTTGACTCAAACCCTTCGATGTGTTGGACAGCATCACCAACTTTCTCACCCACGTCAGTCATGGTGACTTCCACCAAAGCCACCTTCTCCTCTAAGGCAGCCACCATCTCCTTGTTAGCCTTCTCCTTGCTACTCTTCTTTCCAATACCCTGTTGGGAAGGGGCAGCTTCGGTCATAGATGAGGCCATCTCTTTCTCTCAAACTCTTGACCCTGGCTCTAATACCAACTGTCATGGGCTTAGTGGTTTTACTTGATGTAAGCACCGTGCAGCCTAGCAAGCTTTATCGGACCTCAAACTTGAAACCTGCTAGTAAGCCTACCAAGTCTTGACTTAGTTGGAAAACTAAGGAAAGACTAGAGAGAGAAGGAGTGTGGCAGAATGTTCTCTGATTGCTTGGAGAATGCTTGAATGGATGATTACAAATGAACCCCTTGAGGGTATTTATACTACTCCACCTCCTCAATGGACAGTGGATATCTATTCGATCTGACGATCCATATCGACCTTTCAGAATACTCTACTAAAATATCTAGATATTTACACATGTGAGAAAAACTAAAGAAGAGTACGGAGAACTCTAGAATATCTTAGAGAATCCCAGGATATTCAAGTATATACAAGGGAATTCTAGAGAGTTCTAAGACCCTCTAGAGAGTACCATGACAAATGGCATTTGGCTTTAATTATCACCGTTTTTTATTTATGAGCTAGACTGTGAGTTGTTAGGTTTTACTCAATGATTAAAGTACAGGGCTGGTTGATCAAACTCGTAACAACTCATTTGTGTCAGAAAATCATTTTCATGAGTAAACCGAGTTGGGTTAAAGTTGATCGGCCATTTATCCGAAACTCAAAATTAGACTGGAAACATAATAGCTCTTAGAAATCCAAACAGGTCTTAGTCATAACAGTAAATAGGCTAAAATAAATTAAAAACATCCATAAAAAAATTGGCACTCTTGAAGAGTTCAATATGTTTTTCGCACTATTTGTAGTCATATAGTGTTATTTCATTGAAAATTGACAATTAAGTTTATTGTAGATTGATTTATACACACACTATTATATATGTAAAGAGTTATATTTCAGGATTAAAATATATTTTTACCAGGAAAACTTTTGCGAAAGAGTAATGTTACCCTGAAAATTTGTACATAAATAATATTGAGTTGAAAGTTTAGAAATGTATCAATATTATTCCAAAAATTGAAAAACGTAGCAGTCTTGTTCCAACATTTAACTGACCTTAAGTTTGATTATTAAATTTGTGATGATTGGCTTTACTCTACATGTGGCCCTCAATCCGGCACTCCACCCTGTCTCCTTGTCTCCCCCATCCTTTGCTTTCTCTCGCTTCTGCAAACCCTTGTCCCTTCTCTCACTCTTCTGCAAACCTCTTTCTCTCTCGTTTTTTTTTGCCCACCCCCCTCTTTTTCTCTTCTACAAACTTTATCCATAGAGAAATCCTCCACATTCAATGTCTCCATTTCCCCTTCAATCTCCTTTCCGTTCTAGAAATGGTTATTGGGTATGTTAGGATTATACTTCCAGAATGGCACATAAAATGGCGTAGTGGGTCGTTTCCTTCCAGCAGCAAGCTCCTCCGGCACGTATTCCCAGTCATCTTCATCTGCCCAAACTGGGTCCCAACCCGTTCCACTAATTTCCAATGAACCATCCGCCCAAAACTCCCCCCAAGTTTTATTCCCTCCAATTCTCAGGGTCTTTGGGAATATCCAAAGGATCAGACTGTTATAAAATCTCTTCGTCCTTCTCTTCGCGCAACATCTTCAATTGTTTGCTGTCAAGAACTTCCGAGAATAGCTCGATGTTCACCTCAAGAACAGAGGAGGGTCTTTGGGAAAATCAAAAGGGATTTGTTGATTATGGTTCAAGATTGATTTCTCTACTTAGTATGGTTTTCTTTTATTTTTTATGATTTCAGTGGCCATGATATTTCTTTGAGAATTTCCTATGGGTGGATATTGTTTGAGCTTTGGAATTTTTTACTGCATAAAACGCAGGGATGCTTCTGGTAGTGGTTGAAGTGGTAGAAGAACCTTTTTTGTCAGTGAAGAAATCATACTCAGATAAAAGGGAAATAGGTCAGAGAAATAGCTGATAAGATCACGGCAGGGAATACTACTTCCAGATAGAGAGATCGACGAACAATGAACCTCTCAGCACTTGTTAGACAAAGGGATTATAGAATTTGGGAAACCGATTCTTCCATATCATAACCTGTGTGAACTCGCATAGGAAACAATAAGGAGACGCCATGGATTTGAGGCTGGGAAAGAAAAAAGAAGTTTGGTGGAAGCCACATGGGAAGGGGGTTTTTCCTCGGCAAACAGTAACTTTTTTCACCCAGATGCTGCACTTTTGCAAATATTTACCCATATGCTGCACTTAAAATCATTCACGTAGGGAACGAAATTAGATTTGCACAGAACTCGTTTTTGCAGAAAACGAGTTCAGTGGCAGCCAAACAAAAATCGTTCACAGGAGGAACGAGTTTGTTCCTGTGAGGCCCAAACTCGTCCACCACGTGAACGAGTAAGGGTGTCAGGCCTTACTCATTCACGTGGTTAAAGACTTTGGGCTTGACAGGCCCAAAGTCATTCACAACATGAACGATTTCACGTGGTTGAACAGCTCCTTCACGTGGTCGTCTCTCCTCCTAACGTTGCAGGTGACGTGATGTGGCACAGTGGAGACGGATGTGATGTTGCAGCAGAGGGGGGGAGAGAGAGAGAGAGATGGCTTGCGACGCTGAGCTTGCAGAAGGCGTGATAATGAATAGGAAAAACGCATGAGAGTGAATAGGAACGGCTGAAGGACTATAAGTAAAGGGAAGCAAACGATTTTCCTTGCCTTTGCTTCATTTCTTTCCTCTACTGGTTCGTCTGTTCCGACTCCCTTGCTTCATTATTTTCTTGTTTCTTGTGTTCATTTTGCTCCCTCATTTGCTCGTTCATGCTTTCTTTTATTTGCAGTTGAGTGTATTATTGGTTCCTTCTTTCTATTGGAGTTGCTGAACAAAGTGAATCATCACTTAAAGCTCATTTGTTTATCTTGACAAGGTACTTTATTGTGACTAATTATTTTTATGAATGTTGGCACTATTTTTTATTGTTTGGATACTTGATATTTTTTTTGTTGTGAAATTTTTAGATTAAAAGAGAGATATATATATATATATGATTTATAGGAGTATGATATTTATACTATACTTACATCTCATGATTACTTGAAAGTTGTAAGATATAACATATTGATTTGAAAAAAATAAAAACGATAATAAAATAATAAATTGGTTGAACTAATTTTAAAGTTTGTCAATAAGGAAAAAATATTTAAGTATGTGAATAATAAAATAATTGATTGATACAGAGAAAATTATTTTTTCATTCACATAAGTAATTTTTTCTAGAGGAGTACTAACTATGATATAAATTAGGTTTCTTTACATATATGATATAAACAAAAGAAAACTAAACTTTTTCTTTTTTTAAAATCCTCCCAAAGTACCTAAGATATAATAGTTTGGGAGGATTTGAAAAAGTGAAAAAATTATACCGTATTATCCTTAAATGTTGTTTATGCATCATAAAACCAATGAGACTTGTTTTTCTACTATCCAAGATTACTTGAAGTCCCTTAATTATATTCTAAATTTATAAATTTTATTTAATTCTAGTTTAGTGCCTTAATTATATTCTAAATTTTGTTAATTTCGTTTAATTTAGTTTAATTATGATTTAGAAAATAATTGAAGAGACATTCAGAAGTTGAAAAAAATATTTTACAAAAAAATGAATAAGTTATTATTATTATTATCATTATCATTATTAGTAGTGTCTTTAAATAAATAAGTTTAATCTATGGAAGATAAATAAATCATCATTTGATGAACTTGTGAACATATGTACATAAACTACACACACACACACACACACTAAATTACTTGCCAATTTAAAATTTATCTATTTTTTTAAAGTATAGCAAGTCTTTTTATAATTATAAGAAATAGGTAAATTAAATAATTGAAAATTTAACACCATATGTAGTAAAGTTGAGGAAGTCTTTTTATAATTATTTCTTGTTATAATTACAATGTTTATTTATTATATATGTGTGTGTTTGATGTAACATTTGATACCATTCTCACATGTTGAAAGTAAATGTTACACTTGGTAATTTCTGACTAAACGGATTACATGGTTTGTAATCCTTAAATTTGTCAATTAGAATGGGGTCTAAGAAGGAGTTCGTATGCATATTTGCAAACGGAAGAATTAGTAACGGACCTGCAGGTGCAACATTTGAGTGCGATAGAGTCAAAGTAATGAAAGTCGATGATGATATTACATTGGATAGACTGAAGAGAGTTGTTGGATGAAAGCTACAACTTCCTCCACATCAATATGTGAAAAATCTAGTTTACAGGTATCCTACCTGTATGAATCCACCATAGTACCAAGCGTGCAATTTGGAAGATGATTCAGATGTCCTCTAAATGTGGCAAGTGAATCGTCAATTTTCAAGTCAATTAACATGTGCTGAATTGTATGCGGAGATAGATGAGTATACAGATGATGGCCAGCTTGAGCTACAACTAAGTTGCTGTAACATTGAACACGATCTCCCCTCAACTAGTAATCAAGTGAATATTGCAGAACAAGGACCATATTGTGAAAATGTCAACCCATTTGAATTTCCCTCGAATGACGGCATAGGGCCATATTCTCATGTAGTAGAAGACACTATGGATGAGTTCGAGAATGAGGATGAATACGATTCTCATTTAAATGATAATGGTGTGAATGATGATGATGGCGTAGATGATGATGATGACATGAACGAGCAAAATGAACTCACAACCGCTTTCTTGTCTCAAATTAATGATGACTCATCAATGGATCGTGAATTGAATGAGTTTGAACTTGAGCAAGGAACAACATTCAATGAGAATGATGAGCTGTACATCGGAAAGACGTTCAACAATATTAATGTACTAAGGCGTGTAGTCAAGTTATACTCTGTTCGAATGCATCACACATTTAAGGTGTATTACTCATGTAAGAAGTACGAAGAATATCGATGTATTAACTATGGAGAAAATTGCAATTGGAGAGTAAGGGCTTGTAAGAATGATGGAAGATACTTCTGGCGTATCACAAAATACTCGGGGCCTCATACGTGTCTGAGTCCATCATTAACTCAAGACCATCCAAAATTGGATGCGAATGTTATATCATCTTGTATTGTGGCAATGGTGACTGCCAAGCCAGACGTGAAAGTGTCTCAAATCATCGAAAGGATGCAGTCGATGTTTAGCTATACTGTGTCGTATAGAAGGCATGGCACGCGAAACAATTGGCCCTTGCCAATGCATTTGGAAATTGTGAGAGATCGTATTCCTTACTCCCAAGGTGGTTAGCTGCTGTGCAGCACTTCATGCCCAGGTCATGCGTACATTTCTCAAATAAAGAGTGTTCTCAATGGCTTTCAAATGGTGAGCCAATTGAAATGTTTCATCGTGTGTTTTGGGTTTTCAAACCTTGTATAGATGCATTTCCACATCTAAAGCCTATTATACAAGTTGATGGAACATTTCTATATGGAAAATACAAGGGGCACGCTACTTATGGCCATATCTCAAGACGGTGATCGGAATGTCGTGCCACTTGCATTTGCTATAGTGGAAGGGGAAACAAGAGCGGCTTGGACATGGTTCTTATACCTTCTTCGACATTGTTATACAAGATAGGTCCGAAATTTGCATAATTTCATATAGGCATCGATCCATTTTGGCTGCACTTGATGATCCCCAAGTGGGATTGCAACCACCGCACGCTCATCATGTATTTTGCCTGTGACATGTGGCATCCAATCTTCATAGAGCACATGGAACAAATTGGTTGAAAGAGAAGTTTATCATTATTAGTACGATTCAGTGTGGCTTTTTAAAAATTAATATTAATTTTTCACTCGTAAATGTTTCTTTTCTAAGAAGATATTATTAATTGTAGGGTATGCTTATGAGCGGCATGTTGTCGACCAACAGTTATCAGAGTTAGAGTTGCAGCATGCGGCTGCTGCAAGATGGATTGGATCAATTCCAAGAGAGAAATGGTCACGTGCATATGACATTGAAGGACGACGTTATGGGCACATGACAACAAACCTTATAGAGTGCATGAATGGTGTTTTCAAAGGGCTTCGAAGTCTTCCAATAACTGGTTTGGTGAAGGGGACCATGTATAGGGTGAATAAGTATTTTGTGAAACGTGCCAAACAGGTCCATGCACAAATTGCAAGTGGTCAAGTATTTTCTCAAACACTTATAAAACGAATGGACACAATGCAACAAAGTGCGTCTTCGTGTGTTGTTCGGGAATTCGATAGAATATCTACCTCGTTTGAGGTTGTTGAACCGTACAACATTCAATTACGTCAATCGCGCTGATGTTGCAAGGTCAACCTAATTCAACGAAAATGTGATTGTGGAGAGTTTGTAGAGAAGTACCCATGCATGCATGTCGTTGCTGCTTGTGCAAGAGTTGGCGTTGACCATTTCAATTATGTGGACCCTGTTTTTCGGTTATATACAATGCAGATGGCATATAGTTCTGCATTTCGGTTAATACCCAATCCCGCAATGGCTCGGGTAAAAGATCGTCCTCACTCAACTCGTATACATAACGAGATGGATTGGACCACCCCGGCCCGACCTATGCCTTGAATATGGTCATAACCGCTTGACTTGTCCACACAGTGGCTCAACTGGTCAATGAACTATCCATTTGTAATTTGAATTTCATAATATGATAATTTGATAATTTATAATTTGTTTTTGTGTATTATGTAAGCCCACATTTTCTCTTGTTCATCCACCAATGCTAAACTGCAGGGGCAACGTCTTGTAAAACTAACTGAAAATGACACAGAATCAAGAAGAGGTAATTAACCCTGGGCCAGATGATGACTCCCTATTGCATTTACAACCTCAACATATTTCAGAACACGTATGGAATGATAATGTAAGTTGAATATAACATCATCTTACCGTTACTACTTTTATACTTTAGTATTTACTATTTCCAAAATTCATTTGTAGGTTGCAAGAATATTACGTACACGGTGAGTCATGCATGCTAATAGGTTAATTGAACCACCCCGGCAAATTATTGAATATCTTAAATTATCTGGGTTTTATGGTGTTGCCCGAATAGGGCAAATTGATTATGACCATAGTTTAGTATCGGCTCTTGTTGAGAGGTGGCGTCCTGAAACGCATACCTTCCATACTACACGAGGAGAGCTGACTATAATATTAGAAGATGTAGCCATACAATTAGGCCTTCCATGTGCAGGCCTGCCTGTCATTGGCCGAACTGACTATCATTGGATTGATGTTTGTGAGCTTTTGCTAGGAGTTAGACCCCCCAGTGATAAAGTGCAGGGTCAACGTCTGTTTATTAGCTGGTTGGAAGAACACTTCAATCACTTACCTGAGGATGCAGATGATGAACAAATTCAACAATTCACTCGGGCATACATCCTTAGGTTAATCGGTGGATATCTCTTCCTAGATAGATCAGGATACAGGGTATACTTAATGTACCTACCACTTCTTTGTGACCTTGAAGAAGTTGGAAAATATAGTTGGGGATCAGCAGTTTTAGCTCACTTATACAGAGAATTATGTAATGCTACCACCTCGACTGAGGAAGGCATAGGCGGTTGCTTATCTTTGTTACATATGTGGGCATGGGTTCGCTTCCCTGCTTTAGCACCACCCCGACCTGTATATCCATATTCTGATCTAGATATGTACCCGTTTTTACCTCCGTTGGATTTCAGGTATGCCAAGTTCACAATTAAATATGTGCTATTGCACTTCAATCCATTAATATTATACAAATATTAACCTTACAATTGTTTCGCTAATTACAGGTGGAAAAAGGGCGGACAAAATCCTCATCCATCTAGCACATGTTTACGCCAATATAGGAGTGCTCTTGATAGAATGACGGATGATGAGGTAATTTGGCGACCATATGAATCTCCTGAAGTGCGCCAGCTCATTCCAGAGTATTGTCTTGCAACACCTCAAATTTGGCTTGCTTCTGTGCCTCTTATATGTTTCCACATTATTGAATGGCATCACCCCGATCGCGTCTTGAGACAATTTGGATACGAACAACCAATTCCTGCCACACCTGTTTCATTGGGCAATTATCACACTATTCAGTTACGTGGTAGGATAAGTACAAATTGGAATGATGAGTACAAAGATTTCATTGACGCATGGGCAAGATGCCCGGATGCCATTGTTCGTACTCCTTCAATAAATTCTCAATATGATCGAACGTCGGAGTATATGCAATGGTATTGGAAACATACAAGACGATGGATACAATGAATTAGCGGGGCTACTGGTTATGTGGTAAGAGTTTTCTCCCTTTTTCACCCTATACCATCGTTTTATTTCATACAAATTGTGACAACAAATGCTATAAATATTACAGGCTGACATAATAGAGCAATTGTATAGATTATCAATTAATTCTCGAACAGATTGCTCTAGCTATATCGACTTTCACGATAGGGTTGCTCAGGACCAACGAAACATATTAGTCGCGATGCGAGAGCAACGGTTTAACTTGAACCCCCAAGCTGCTCCACTAACAGTTGAATTGCCTCGCCTAGAAATTCCTCATGACAGACAGAGTAAGTGTCGTTGTGGCTATTTGTCTACTCAGCCGTCAATTGAAAATGAAAATGTTGTAAGACAAGAGCTCGAAAATTTAAGTCCACCGCATTTCACATCTCCACCAGCAACCCCCACCTTTTCCTCTCCAACTCCATCTCATTTTGCTCCTCACTACATGTCATCCTCTTTCTCATCATCCCATTTTGGCTCACCATCTCCTTCTAATTTCCCATCATTCACTTCGTTGCTTCGAGCGTCTTTTCTTCTCAATACCGTGTTTCCACAGATGAGCATGGTGACCCATCAAATGAACAATTTACTGCTCCTAGACAGTCCGTTTCCTTGGTTGATTCTCCCTGGTTTGATTTGAATGCAATCTCACAAAATACCGAGACAGTTCAACCTGATGAAGAGGCTAATGTGTAGCAACGACCACTTCGTATGAGAAGGGGAACAAGATGTGGTACCGGAAGTCAATATTTGTCAGGTTAAGAATCTCTTCTTCTGATTGATTTTTTCATGCATAAAATTCAAACCATTACATTTTATACCTTTTTAAATCTCTTCCTTTTTAAATATTTATTTTCTTTGTTTTATTTCTTTTAATTACTTAACATTATTATTCTTTTTTTTTATCTAATCATCTCATCTTCCACTATCAGGTCGAGCCGATAGAGGAAGATGACATTAAAGCTTGTTCAAGCGTTCATAAGGTTGTCGAATGTTAGCATTTCGTAACAATGTTTAGATAATTCGTATTGTATTGTATACAGCTTTGTAGTGTTCGTATTATAGTGTATACCATTTTCGGATAAATCGTCTAACCCAAGGATAGCTATAATGTCCTGAAGTTAATAAAAAACTTAATATACCAAAAGCTTTTTACCATTTCATCCCCTGGAAAGATAGAGACAGAGAAATCTTTTTCAATTTCATTGAATCCATATATCTTTATCAATCCAAAATATACGTAAAAGATTTTTTTCTTCCAATTTGCTTCTTTATTAATTGAATTTAAAATTTGAAAATATTATTAAAAATTTTTCCCCATAACTCGTTGAGGAGGGAAGGGGGTGTGGGCTGGAGCAGCCCAAATTCGTTCCATGGTTGAACGAGTTTGGGCTGCAGCATCCCAAACTCGTTCATCCATTGAACGAGATGTGGGCTGGCCCACATCTCGTTCAATCATTGAACGAGTTGTGAGGCCCATCCACAACTCGTTTAGTGCATGAACGAATTTAGCCTCGAGATTCGCAACTTCACCTGGAACTTGGTCTTTGGAAGAACGATTTTAATCAATGTCAAACTCATTCTTCCCAAGAACGAGTTTGACTGTAGTATATGGGTAAATATTTTCAAAAGTGCAGCATCTGAGTAAAAAAAGTTACTGTTTGCCGTATCTGAGGAAAAAAACCTGTGGGAAGACATTGTCAATAAGTGAGGCTGAGCTGGGGAAAAAAGTTAGGTGGAAACCACATAGCATCCAACGTTAGCATAATACTAACGGGTCAACTGACAGTTGATTGTTATGCTGTTAAATTGAAGATGGTATTGCTATATTTTTAAATTTTCAGAATAATATTACTCACAAAAACTTTTAGATAAAATTGTTTATCTGTGAAAGCTTTTGAAATAAAAATAAACCTTAATCCTATAATAATTATATTTTATGCTATTAGTAAACATTGTTCTTGACGTTTCTGCTCCAACAATGAGTCATTTACATTGTACACAGTATTTTGTGATTTATGACTAGGCTAATTGGAATATGAATGAAAGTAATTAATTAATATCCATTATCCTATTACATCAACTCGCTTATCCTCTTTTTCTTTTTCTTTTTGTTTTTCACTTTTTTTGGCCACTATGTCCGTTTGACAATTTCTTAATGAAATCAAAGGAAAAGTCCCTTGGTGATTGAAAGCAAGGGAGGACCCAGCAATAAAATGAATCACCTGGAAGAGGGTCGCTCTGGTTTATTATTTTTTTAAAAAAAATTATCATATACAATGTTTTTGAATAATTAAAAAGCATAGAGAAGTATATTAGATATAAAAGGGTGCATATATGATGAAAACCGTTCAACAAGGTGATACTATATATTTAATATAGTAGATGAAAAAATTATAAACAATATATAAAAGTTTCTTAGTTATATTATATTTTTTTTATCTAGCTTGAATATCTATATTTAAAATATTAGGACAAATACTGTACAAAAAATTAGGATAAATATTTGAACTATTAATTCTATTAAATATGAACTAATATTTATTTAATATGATCTCTAAAAACATTGTTGATGTAAGTAGAGGTTATTCTCATTTTTGATCCCTCAAGTATGCATAAATTTTGATTTTAGTCTTTCAAGTTTTAAATATATAGTATTGGTTCCGATAGTTTTATAAAGACCTATATGTTTAATAGCGTTAAATAGATAGACCAAAACAACAATTCATTAAAAGTATAGAGACCAAAATTAAAATTGGTAAGAATATAGAGATCAAAAAATTTTGGTTCTAGTCTTATGTTTTTAAGAGAAAACCATACTAGAGGTACCTTTTTTTCTTCTCAATTTTAATTTTGGTATATCTTTATATTTTTATCTTAACAAAATCTCTTAATTTTATTTTATTAACACAATTAACCCCAATAACTTTAACCTGCCAGTACCGTTAGCCTTTATACAAGAGTTAATAATGTTAACAAGGCAAAATTAATTGTTTAATTTAAAGGAAAAAACACATGTCAAATCAAAAATTTGAGGAAAGTATAGTTACTTCCAATATGGTTTTCCCTATTTATAAATTGGTCCTTACATTTAACGGCAATAATTAACTTATTAAAAATCTAAATCCTTATGAAACTATATTGATCAAAATTATAAGTTTCAAAATTTGAAGGACTAAAATCAAAATTCATGTAAACTTAAAGGACTAAAAATTGTATTAACAATATAATTAGCTATATCTATTATCTATTTGTTTATAAACGTAAATAAGGGTGTCTTCGAATTCCACTTTATTAAAAAAAACTCCTAAGAAGAGATTACAAAATCTCAAATAGCTATTTCCTATACAAGATGTATTTGAATCCCCAGCCACTTAAAATATGAGTCAATGTCATTCTCGTGAACTTAACTTCTATGTTGGGATTCATTTCTTATTATTATGTGTTTCAAAATTTTGGTGTAATAATTGGTTTTAAGGCTTCATGTGATTCTATAGAAATACTTATCACTCTTATTAATTAATCATAAGTTAATATCTTGAATAAATTTAGCAAATATAGGATTTTTTCTAATATATTATATCTTTTAGATATTTGAATTTTCTATTAGCCATATAATAGGCTTTAGTTAAGTTGAATGGAGACCCTCGTTCAGTGATTATTGTGCTTATGAAAATGCATAAAACTTGTCCCCAGCTACGAAGCCTTTTGATACATCCTCTCTTTACATTTTAAAAATCTTCCAATGGGCTTGTCTATACCTTTCTTTTCTAAAAAAAAAATAACCAATGGGCTTTAATTATAAACTTTAAGATTTATGACTAAGGTTGTTGGTGTTTTTCTTTTTCAAACCGTATACATCCTCTTGCTGAAGTTAATTAATTATATTTGAGACATCGTTAAACACTAAATGTGAGTATTTCTTTAATAGAGACTCAAATATTTATTCATTACGTTATAAAAAATTAGTCCCTTCTCTTAAATTTTATACATGTTAGTTTAGTGTTGTTGGTTGTCATGAACGATAAACAATTATCAATTGTCTTGTTACACGTACTCACGGATTCATTATATGCCCGTCCATGCTCTGTCCTTTTCTTTCCCTTTCTTTTTTCGTTTGAACTTTGCCATGGGCCTATGGCCCAACTTAATAACTAAAAGTGTCTGTAGAAATTTCAATTAATAAAAAATTAACTCATAACTCATAATATTGTGATTTTAAATATCATTGTCGATGTGAGAATTTTGTTGATGGATGATTTGTAAATATTTTTGTAAGTACTATTTGAATTTGGAGGTATATTAGAGCTCACAATACCGAACTCACCTAAACTTTTGTGACAAATATTCTTAAGAAAATATCATAAAAAATACTCCTCTGACCCTAAATGCAATATCCTTTTTGTAATTTGTACTACCAAAAATGTTTTACATTTAAGATCATGTAAGTATTATGGGGGGCGAGTGGATGTGGAGTTAAGCAAAAGCGAGGACAAAAGGTGATGGGTGTACGTGTGACGAATTGATCTATGTGAGGTTGTGGAAGAGTTAATAGTTGAAACTAATAACGTACACCAGAAAACTAATAAGTTCTAAAGATCTTAACAAATGAGAGGCGACGGTTAGGAAGACAATGCACATCATGCCTTCGTGGTGGTTGAAGATGATCCCCATCAACGCCATATATTTGATGTGTACCTATTTCTGTTAATTATTAACTAGGTTATGGTTAATCCAGCATCTTAAAGTATCCAAAAATATTTTGTTGTTAAATTTTAGTATCCTATGTGATCACAAATGTTAGTAATTAGAGGGTTATAAGTGATATTTTAACAGGCTTTTTTATGAGTTAATTTTTTGTCACTGTTTTTCTTACTTTCAGTACTTCTCTTCTAAATTCCACAAAAATACCTTAGAAATACGAAAAAGACAAATTAGAATATTGAATATATAAAGTACCAACTCAGGCCACAAGCATCAATTTGGGATTTCAATGTTACCAATTTTTTTTTTTTTTTGATCAAATGTTACCAATTTACTTATATACCCTTTTATTCCTCTTACTCCCTCCTCCGTCTCCCTTCCAGTTTGTCGCCCCCATTCTGACATCACTTATCTCTCCCCTCTTGAAAGTTGAAATCACACCTCTCCGCCACCATCTTCATCACAACAGTCCACCATTGCTTCTCCTACCATTGAGCAAACCATATGCGAGCTCCTCTTCTTCCTACGCCATTATTTAGTGTACAGTGGGATTTTGAATTTTACTGGGAATATGGGATTGAAAATGCCATTCTTGACAGTAAACAGAGGAAAATCACAATTTTTCTTATAATAAACTATATAATCCCTTGCTTCATCCATCAGCATATCATTGAGTTTGCGATGGTACTTAATTGTTCTTTGATAGAGAAGATCCACATCACCTTTATCACTGCTAAAGAGCTCTCATCGAAGCAAAGGATGCTGCCACAAACTTCGGATTTCCAGCACAAAATCACATTCTCTTTCTCTACCGTAATGGTTTTACCATAAAAATTCTCGAAGAACCTCTCTCTCGCCTGGCGAAAATGGCAAGCGGAATGCGACCACCCATGGAGGGCCTTCCGCTGAGATAAGAGTCTACGCCGCCAGTTCTGGAGATGCTCAGGACACAGCAAAAAAATGAACAAAGCGTGTTTGCAAACAAATGAGTAGTTAGGACCCAACAAATGATGAGTTGCAAAATGAAGATTAGAAAGATCGGCTTGGAGGTGGGGGGAGAGAGATGGAAGGAATGGCGGCAAATGAGAGAGGAAGTTTTCAGAAAGTGTTGCAGATGGGGGAGGGTGGGGGGCAGAGTACGTAAGATGATGAGAGAGGGAGAGAGTAGTAAAGAGGGTATTCGCATATAGGTAAATTAGCAATATTCCCAAATTCCCTCAGGACTGATATGGAATTAGTGATGTTGGAGTTGTTAATTGGGATTTTCCCTATTTTTTGACACTCATTTTTAACACTTCTAATAATTAGTTTTTCAATTTTTCAGTAGTCATTTTAAATATTTTTTATAATTATCTTTCACATTTTCTGCATTAATATTTAACAATAAAGAATTACCATACTAATTAGATTTGTTGATACTGGTCATAATTAAGTCATTCACGCTCCAATTAATTACGTACTTGTTCCTTTTTCGCCAAGGAAAGTGACTTGTTATTCTTTATTGTTAATCCTGGCCACTGCCATAGACTAGTAACTAAAAAAATGCATCAAAATATTGAGCAAGTGAAGTGGCAAGACAGTCACCGTTGGCTAATTCTCGGACTCACCAAACTAGGCTGCGGTGCCATTAAATCACTGTATAAATATGGATAATAATCCCACGATGATTTAGGATCTGTTTGTATAAGTATCGGGGGAGAAGTAACTTTTACATCTGGGAAAATGACTTTTGTTTAGAATACAATTTAAAAAATCACAATATATTTAAATAAATGTTGGAGAAAAGAATTTTTGTAAAAAGGGAAATTTGTTTAGATAAACATAAAAGAAGTAACTTTTAATGGAAAATTACTTAAAAGGATATTAAGTTTTTTGAATAATATATATTATTTTATATATTTTGATAAAATTAGAGAAAAATAAAATCATAAAAAATTAGAATAAAGTAATAAGTATATATTACTTTATATATTGCGAATTGTTTTTTTTGGGTACAAAATGTTCCTTTAATTTTTTTCTCTCTCACTGTTTTTTAAATAAGTCCAAACGTGGAGGGGATTTTCTCTTGGAATGTATTTTTTACTTTTCTAAAGCTGTCTCGGTTTCTTTCTGTCTGAAATGCATTTTTCTTCCATTAGTCATTTTGGTGCAAAAGCTTGCTCAAACATGCCAATTTGGATTAGAATGATTTCTTGGGCTGGGAATGAATCCCTTGGCCCAAAATGCTGATCCAAACACCCTCTTAGTTTGACGAAGCAGTCCATCTCATATGCACATGCACCCCTTGGTAAGATGGACTCTACAACCCCATGTTCACGACACATTTAAGTCTAGTTTTCTTTTGAATGAATTGCAACGAATTTTTCCAAGTTTTGAAAGTTCTTTATAAAATGATTTCACAACTCCTCGGTAGAAGAGTATATACTTTTCTTTTGAATGAATTGTATATGAAGAATTTATCGAATGTTTCTTGGTGGAACAGTTATTCCAAATATTTTTAAAAATATATAAAGTAACTCCTGCAAATTGCTATTTTCGTGGAATATTAATGAGTTTATAACAGATTTAAAAAGGGAAAATTGGTGGAAAATACCCTATTGGGAAATTTATTATCTAAAAGGACCTGGACCCTTTTGCAATTTGAAGGTTCTTCGTTGTTAATAAGTTGAATGGTTAAAGGACATGATTGCCCCTAGGAAAGAGGAGAAAACAGAGACCCCTGGAAGCTGAGAGACATCAGAAAGGAGAGCAGAGAGCTACAAAAAAAGATTTGAGCTTTGAGCTTTGAGCTTCATTCGTAGAGTCACCGTCGCCGTCACTGTACCTGAAGCTTGGTCGATTTGGTTTTGCTGTCTCTCCAGGATGCCACTCTTTTCTCCTTCTAATACCTAAGAATGGCTGGAGACTGAGAATATGACTTCATCTTCGCATTTGCCATTTGCCACTCTACCTCTGCTCTGCGTCCTTGTGCCCACCATCCACCACGGTTCCTTTTCGTCGGACAGCCTTAGCTGAGGTTACTTCCCTTTCCCTTTTATGGATTTTTCATTGTTCATTTGTTCTTGCTGGTTAGTTTCGTTCTTCTAGTGCTGGTTAATTGCAGCACCTCTTGCCTTATGACTCTATTTAATTTTAAACTAATCAAATCTTGTTGCTGCCTTCCCATTCAATTTATTTGATTGATTGGTTGTATAGTTTGGATATGCTAATTTCATTGATTTTCTTCCATCACAGTTATGTCTATTTTTAAAGTATTGATGATATCCATTTGCTATAGAATGGTATAGAATGGGAGAAGAATGGGGAAACTCACAAGTTGAATAAGTGATCCCATGCATTTGCTATTTCCGCCATAATTCTAATTCATGGTTATGGTTGAAGATTCTTTCTCTCATTGATGTAGGCTTTAAAAAGCAACAAGTATGATTTTGAACCCATACTTCGTAATTGTGGGGTTTCAATAAGCAATAGCTTTACCGAAGTGCATGGTCGCATTTTGCAGGCTCTAAGGGTATTTCACCATTGCTTATCTTGGTACTATGAAGTTGTTTATTCAATCTGTTTATTTTCTCTATTCTCGTTTGAAAGCCATTTGCCACAAACTGTGATTTCCTGGTTGAAAGAATTTTATGGAGCAACTTACTTCATCATGTGATTACCTCATGTGACCGTATGAATCATTACTCTGCCTGGGAGAATTGAAGTTTGCTATTGTTTTATGAAGAGCATGCATGACTGACGTTTCCAATTTCCTTAATCAAGTTCGTGTCATTGATTATATTTTATTTTTCAACCTGTCACTACTCAACATAATAGTGCCTTTTGATATTCCCTTAGTGTAAGAATGGCTATTGAAATTATGGTTGGCTGATTCAATTTTGGTTGGAAATGCTTGTTATTGCATTGTGGGTCTAAAATTGGTCACAGGATATTTGCCTTATGGGAATTGGCTTATGAATTCAATTTTAAGTTCATGAAAGACACTAGAATGTTATAGAACCTTTTTTTGTCTTCCTTTATGGAATTTCCCAAACACTTCTTGCACCAGAATGAGCTTATGTTTGCAGAAATTGAGTACATGCAAAAGAGGGTAAGTGCTTTACTTGCATATATATATATATATATATCTCCCCCATATATATATAGCTGCATGATTACTGGAAGGGAAAATGCAAGAGTATAATCCCAATAATAATACTCTAATGAGCTCAAGAATACTTTCAAACCCTACCTAGCAGACAAGTAGTAAAGGAAATTTTCCTTCGGGACTGTGTGGTGGGTATGTGCTGTGCCAATTATATGACTCTATTCTGTTAAACTTTCAAGTGTAGTATTCTTGAGCACATTACAGTATTATTATTGGGATTATATTATTGGCATCATGTTGAATTTTGTGTAGTTGGCACTGTGGAATGTATGTCATCTATTGGCTCCAAAGTTGGTAAAATATAAGGAAGCCTGAATGGGACAATTCAACGATGCCTAAGGTCAAGGAAATGGAAAACTTGCTATGTCCATAGTTCAATATTTGATATTACCAAATTTAATGAATTAATCTTTTATGCAGGAGGATATGGTACAAAAAAGGGTTGATGTGATTTGGTGGTTAGTGACACATGCAAAAAACAAACACCGAAATAAGGTGATGGCAAGAATGACATGAGTACAAGCTGAGAAGAAGACATGAAGAAAATGTTTTTGATGTGTAACTACAACATAATATCTATATAATGTAAATGCATTTTGTTGTTCAGCATTTGAATGTAATACATGCAAGTGTTTGTCAAAAGGTGTAGTCAATGTCTAATATCATTTGTTGTTCAACATTTTGTCTATCATGTGGTGAAAACAGAAGATTCAGTTTCGTCATATACAAATGAAAATATAAAGTGTTTCTCAATGTGCAAGCAGACAATGGACAAGTGAGTTTCCCTAATAATTGTACAAATATGCAACAAAACAAAACGATAATTTCCAAAACTTTGTAAAATGGCCAACAAAATTTCAATAGATATGAAATGCAATTGAGCTTTCACGAAATGCAACTCAGCTTCCACAAAATGCAATTAAGCTTCTATGAAATGCAACTAGCTTCCAGGGGTTGTAAAATGGCAAGAATATTCCAATAAATATGAAATGTAACTCAGCTTTCGTGAAATGCAACTGAGCTTCCGTCAAATGCAACTGAGCTTCCAGGGCTTGTAAAAAGGCAAGAAAATTCCATTAAATATGAAATGCAACTCAGCTTCCGTGAAATACAACTGAGCTTTCAGGAGTTGTAAAATGGCAAGAATATTCCAATAAATATGAAATGCAACTCAGCTTCCACGAAATGCAATTCAGCTTCCGTGAAATGCAACTGAGCTTCCATCAAATGCAACTCAGCTTACAGGGCTTGTAAAAAGGCAAGAAAATTCCATTAAATATGAAATGCAACTCAGCTTCCATGAAATGCAACTCAGCTTCTAGGGATTGTAAAATGACAAGAATATTCCAATAAATATAAAATGCAACTCAGCTTCCGTCAAATGCAACTGAGCTTCTAGGGCTTGTAAAAAGGCAAGAAAATTTCATTAAATATGAAATGCAACTCAGCTTCCGTGAAATGCAATTGATCTTCCAGGGGTTGTAAAATGGTAAGAATATTCCAATAAATATAAAATGCAACTGAGCTTCCGTCAAATGCAACTGAACTTCCAGGGCTTGTAAAAGTGCAATAAAATTCCATTAAATATGAAATGAAACTGAGCTTCCCTTCATCAGAAAATCATATATAGAGCAAATAATATTCGATAAGGAGGGTGAGCAACTAAAGGCTACATTTGATAAGGAGCTCAAAATACTTACCTTCCTACTCTTCAACGATGGACCGAAAACAGAGCTCAAAATATTCGAAAGGAATGCTTTAAAGTTCTGAAAAGCTTGTAATCCAACTATCCCTTATTTGCATATGAACACGTAGAGAGACAAAGCAGAAATAGATGGACTCAGTCATGAGCAAAGCCACTAGAACTACGAAACATGAATGAAGGGTTCTTCCTTAGAAGAAAAACTATTTAGCTAAAGTGATCGTGCGTTCTTGTTTGCGGCTATTTCTTTTTAAACTTTGAGGCTAATTCTGTCATTTCCTTTAAATTTCGGATATCCATTAAGGTCCAAAAGGGTCCAGGTCCTTTTGGATAATAAATTCCCCAATAGGGTATTTTCTACCAATTTTCCCATTTAAAAATTCAGGTTATATACGTATTTTTCCTCCATTTTGAAAATGTATAATGGATTGTGCTAAAAAATAAGGATTGTGCTAAACAAAGAAATTTTTCCAAGTCACTGAGGATCAATCACACCAAATTTTTCCACGTCACTAAAGTGACAACTTCAAAGAAATTTCTCATGTTACTATAATTATGCCTTGTGATCAATCACAAGAAATTTTTCCAAGTCACAACTTCACAGAAATTTCCTATGATACTATAATTATACCTTATGAGCAATTTACACGAAATTTTTCCAAGTCACTGACAAGTGACAACTTCAAAAGAATTTCCTGTGTTACTAATAATTATGCCTTGTATTATTAGAATCAGAAAAACGAGCAGTGCCCTTTGAAGGCTAGTCCTAATTGGCCAAGAACCTAAACCAACCGGTTTGTTTAGGCCCTTTTATTTTTTTTATTTTTGCAAAAATTGTTCATATGATGCTTATGTTATTGATTTTTTTTTTTCACAATGTTAATAATTTTATAAATATTTAGTTTTTGTTAATTTTTTAAAAATGAATTTCATAAAATGGTTTGATTTATTTGGTTTTGGACAATGGTTTATTCATTTAAACTTTAAAAAATAAGTTAATTTGGACTTTAGATAATGATTTGATTGAATTGTACAAATGACTATTCTATTTTATTATTAATTATTTGTGAAGATTTTTTTTAATAAATCATATATTACATAGGAATAAAATTAAAAATTACGTTAACATGGTAGAAGACGAATCAATTAATAGGTGGGACCACATTCTATATGTTTACTTGGATTAGCCGTAGATATTACATTTTGAATGTAATTTATGATTTATGAGATAAGTATGAGAAAAAGTTTCATATTAGCTTACGTAAATGTGCTTTTTCAAAGCTATCTTAAACAGACCCTATAACGTGTTGGAAAATGCAAGCTTGTCTCTTTCCAAGGTGGGGATCAGATAGGCCTCTCAATATTTTTTTCTTCTCAACAAAAATACAAAATGGAATTTAAAAAATTCAAAGTAATTTTAATTTAGCATTAATATCTTAAAATAATTTTTATTTGAAAATTCTATAATTCAAAGAAAAATAATCTCCCTATAGTTTAAGTTAATTTTCAAATAAGTCAATACTTTAAATGATTTTCAATTCATCCTTATAGTGACATAATTCAAATTAAACCATTTATAAGCTTAATTTCTGCACAATCAATCAGGTGAAAAATAGCTCTAACGAATCAAATATTTGTATTTCAATCCTCTAATAATGTGGCAAATTAAAACTTTGTATTTCAATATGTTTTACACAAATTAAGAAGAATCTTAAACCTTATTAACTTTACCTTAAAATTCAAGAAATTTACAACCTTATCCCTATTTAATATTTACTACAACACATGAGAATAAAGTAAATACATAATAAATAAAGTGTAAAATTGCACATTAACATGAATAATTTAATAAGATGGCTTATAAATATTACGAAATAAAACCTTCACCCTTTGCCCTATAAATAAAAAAAATAGAGGAGTAAGTTATAAAAATATTATTGACGACTCTACATGGCAAATGAAAGTCATTGACTACTTGACCCAAACTATAAGGCCCCATTTGGTTGACTAGAAATTTTACAATGGAAATGGAAAATGTGTATTTTCCAATTGTAACGAATGTTTGGTTGGCAGAACAGGTGTGAACCAATTTTCCCGTGGAAGGGGATTTTCCATTAAAGATGGGAAGATTGATTCCCACAAAAAAAATGGTGAGAATCGATTTTCAATCACAGGTAGGAAAATCCAAAAGTCAATTTTACCCATATATGTTCTTTGGTTCTTCTTTTTTTTAACTAGTGATGTCTTCAAACCATTTTCTTCGTCACCCTCGTGAGGTTAAATTTGAAGATAAACGATTTGGCAACTGATAGCATCCCCTTCCATATAAATACTCCAAGGAAAACTAGTTTCTCCACCACAATAATGAACCATGAGGAAAAAATGATGAATCAGAGAGGGACAAACATCATCTTGAACACATTTTCAATTCGGTTGGTAAACATGGGCGAACATAGTATTACTCTTTCATACTTTGACTATATGTAGGTGATGGGCATATTATAGTTAAGAGGAAATTTGTTTAAATTTCGTGTAACTATGAGGTACCTATGAGATGCATCTGGTTAAAGATATAAAATTATCTACACTTGTGGCTTTGATTAGACGCACATCATGGGTATTTCATGGTTGAAAAAAAAAAGTTGTTTAGATCCATCTTTTTGATCAAAGGTTTTGTGAATAAAGTGAACGAAAGCTCCAAACCTCTTTGCTTAAAAAATTGTTTCCTAACCATTACGTACCCATCAACTGCTTATAGTCAAAGCTCTGAAACCTGATAATTACAAAATTGGTTATTTCAAAGTGTTCTCTTACCCATGAGGTATCTACCATTTGCTTCTGGTCAAAGTCGCTAATCGGAGCATGAACAACATCCTTTTTAAATATATAATATTTTAAAATATAATTTTACATATTTTGTTATAAAGGGCAATATGGTCATTCTAAATATTTTTCCTACCTACTTACCACCATTTTAACCCAACCAAATATAAATTTTTCTATTAAATCATTTTCCATTCTAGTGCATATCAAACATCCTATGCAAAAAATTTTTTTGCTTTCTCTTCCTTTCTATTCTTTTCCAATTCTTTCTATTACTATCAATTCTTTGATCTAAATGGGTCTTTAAGTCTTTGCCCAAGGAACAAGGAGGGGCTGGTTGGTGAAGCCATTGACTGCTTGACCCGCCTGATCTGTTTTCGCCATTTTTCAGTCTATAAATTTGCTCTGGACTATAGTTGTTCTTACCAAGTCGGAAATCAAAGGAAATCTTTCATTATTGCTTAATCCATTATTAGTTAGGTTTATATGTTCTTTCCTTTAATTTGATCATCTTTTAGATTGATTTATTCAAATGAAATGAATCTTTGTTGTTTCTGCATGCTTATTTTAACTTGAGCGCAAAACTTATTCCCTATCTGTGAAATTTTATTTTGGAATATTTAAGGAACTGAAAGAATATATTCATAGTGTTATTATATATGTTTCGATTTATTATCCGCATGAAGAAGTGAATCTTGCAGAACCAAGATGCCTTGGCTTAATTGTCAGTTAATGATTCGATTATTTTATTTTCTTGATTGAAATGGATATACATATGTATACTTTTCCCTTGGAACTATATGTGAACCGGGTGTTCTTCCCCCTTGTCCTAAGATGCACAAATACACATGAACTTTCTATACTAATAGTGTATCTAGTAACATATGCTATAACCTAACACCCTTACATAAACATGCAAAAAAAATGGCGTGGGCCCAAAAAAAAGTAACAGTGTTTGATTGCATTTAACAGTCCTGTCATTTTTCTCCCATATATATATATTGAATGCTTATAGATATTTTTGTATCTCCAAAAATTATATTGTGTTAGATGCACTTTAAATAAAAACTCATGGGTATTTTTCCACCTTAACCCTATTTTCCTTCCTATTTTCTCAACCGCTTATTTTTGCATTTATATTTTGAATGGCTCAGTTGCTTTTCTTGCAATGGCACTTGATGCTCATGGAGTAGTTGAGTCCTGTTCAAGCTGTTCTCATTCAAATAGGAGATATAAGTATGATGTGTTTCTAAGTTTTCGAGGAGAAGACACTCGTAAGAGTTTTACAGACCACTTATATGTAGCTTTACGTAGCAGTGAACTGACAACTTTTAGAGATGAGGAAGAGCTCCAAAGGGGTCAAGATATCAAACCAAGTTTGCTTCAAGCAATTGAAGAATCTTTCTCTGCAATTGTTGTTCTCTCTAAAAACTATGCTTCTTCAACATGGTGTTTGGATGAACTCCTAAATATCCTTCGTTCTAAGAAGAACTTGGGGCTTCACATATATCCAATCTTTTATGATGTAGATCCATCTAATGTTCGGCATCAAACAGGAAGTTTTGCTGAGGCCTTTGGAAAACATGAACAGAAATTTGCACATGATAAAATGAAGGTGCAAAGATGGAGGGAAGCTTTAAAAGAAGTTGCTGACTTGTCTGGCTGGAGCTCAAAAGACTGGTATCTATTTTTCCACTTTCAAAAATTGAAATCATCATGACTTTAAGCAACTTGAAAATTTTATATTTCTGGGCAAGAATTGAATTGTTTGACTGCAGTGGTACTAACTACTAACCATATCTATTACTCTACTGGTCGTATTTATAAAGTAGGAAAAACGTTTTATTTGATTATATTTATAAGTCATTTTATTAAATTTTCTATGAAAATATACAATTTTACCCTTATTTTATTATTTGTTAACTTAGCTTTTATGTGTTATAATGGATATTAAGGAAGAGTTAATGACGTTTAAGGTTTTTCCTAATCTATATGAAACATGTTAGAAATGATTTATAAATAAGATTAAAAGAGTATCATTTCATAGTATTTGTAAAGAAGTAATCACTCCCTCTCATCTGGTTTTTGACTAATTCAACCAAACTAGTAAATGGTAGTTAAATCATATAATGTGTGTAAAATTGATAGAATCTTCCTATTTTACCCTTATTTCGTATATTATATACTATCGTCATCGTCGTTGTCTCTCCTCCCTCTATTAAACAAAGGGTAAAAATATGAAATAAGCATTAATTTATTTTGTCAACTTCTTAAATTATGAATAAAGTTATACTTCTAAAAGACCTTTTTATAATATGGGCAGGAGGTAGAGCCTTAAAAAAAGGTCGAGCCCGGTTACGTCCAGATCGGACTTGTGATTTAGTATAAAAAAAAAAGGAGATGGGCCTGAAAGGGTTGGCTCTGTAGGGCCATGGGCTTAAAAGGACTGGTTTATCTAGGCCTGCCAAATTTTTTTTTATTTTTGTTTTAGGTGTTTTTTGTTCTTCTTATATTTTTTGCAAGTTTTAGAAACAAGTCCTTTTAGATCAAACATTTATTTTTAAATTTTTTTTTATCAATCAAATACTCCATAAAAGTCTAAAAATTGTGAACCTAAAAAAATAGTGTTGAAATATAATTTTCTTACTATTTATTTAATATATTATATTATAACAACTCTCTGTTTCTAACATATAAAGTACTTTTTAAAGATTAAATTAAAAATTTATTGTTTTAACTTGATCTATTTGGAAGAAGTCAAAATATGTTAAACATTCTTATAACTCGCGGGCCGGCCTATGACCTGTGGGTTGGCCCATGACCAACAAGCTCAAACACCGAGCTGCAAAATTATGGAATAAATACAAAATTTTATTCTACCGTTTTATTTTTTGCATTAATAACATTTAGACATCCTCTTACCTCTAATTGTAAATCATGTTACTACCATTAAAAACAATTTTTACATGCAAGTATTGAAATTTTTATTCATAATATATTGTTAATTATTTATGTCTTAAATGAAAAATTTTACTACTTTAAATTGAAAAAAAAACAAAGAAAAATAGCATTTTTTTGTTTAAACGGCCAAAAGTCCACGGGCTGGCCTGAACCCACTAGTTCAAGGGTCAGGCTTCAAAATCAGACTTTTTTATATTAGGCGGGCCTAAATGGGCTGATTCGTTTGGACCTAAGTCTGTGAAGGGCCAACCCATTTTCTAACTCTAACGCGCGGGAATATTACTGTAGATATACAACTTTTTGGCTCAAACTTGGTATATCATAAAGACACACACATCTTTTTCTTTTTTCTTTTTTTGGCCAGTAAGACACACACATCTGAGCATTTATTTGCCATTTATTTTTATGAGCCATATGTCACATCTCATCCTTATGCATACATCAGAGCACATAAGAGACACTCTGGAACCATTTATGTATTGCCTCTGGTCCTCAATATACACTGGTTATGAGAGATAGTGGAGTAAGGAAGGGGATATATGATGGCTTTCCATAAAGTAATTCGTTAGATTATCACCAAACAAAAAAAGTAATTCGTTAGATTTAATAGTTTCCTTTAAATCCATCTCCTTGCATTACTTTTTTGTTTCCTTTTTTTAAAAAAAAAAAAAAAATTTGAATCAAACGGTCAAAAGAGGTCCTTGTATTTTTTATGACCATGGGCTAGACTTTTGACCCCGATCAAATTGGCCATTGATGATTTTTTGAGTTTTTGATTTATGGAGAAATTTTGAACTATTTCTGGACTTATAGGACATTAAATTCCAACCAATAAAGATCCCTATAACTATTTTAAAAATTCATTCTCCTCGTCCATGAATTTCTCTAAATTTCTTAGACCAAAGTTTGACCCCTGACTTCTCCTTTAATTTTCAGAAAATTATGCTTTTTAAGCCACGAAAATAATTTTAAACTTAAAAACTCCACCTCTTGGAAAATTATTCTCTCCATAAATTCTCTAAACTCACAGAAATATTTATTCTTGGTTTTTTATAATTATTTGGGATCTTTACATAATTTTTAAAATTACGCATTTTGGCTTAATACTACTTAATTAGCCAAAAATAGGCTTTTTATTTTTTGAGGCATTCTCATCATTAATACTCCGCCCCGAAGTTACCTTGAAAACCTATTGACTATTTTCCTTGATTTTATGGAATTTTGTTTTGGAATTTTCAAGCATATTTCCCATAATTATCCTTTTAGAACCGGAACGTTTCAAAATTATACTTCTACCTCAGCTTGACTTTTCCTCATAACTCTCCTCATCATGTTTTGGCCGGTATTTGAAATACTGGATTATTTTTTTTTAGCCAAACAAATCAATTTTATTAATCACAAAAAATAGGAAATACATCCCCTAATAGTCGAAGCCAAATCAAACTCTCAAAAAAGCCTAAACAATACAATCTAACACACAAAAACCTCACCAAAACCTTAAAAAAAATACAAACATATTTGGCCATACCATTTTCAAATGTTATGATTACTTTCATCTTCGGTTATTTCATTAGAAATGTTTTTGCATGATATTGATGATTTCAAACTTTAACCTCTCCTCTTTTTTTTTTTTTTCACTTTAACATCCTTTTTATTAAAAATATTTTTTAAGGAGCTTGTTCCCCTCTTCCCTCTTAACACTGCAAATGCATTTTTTTTTACAAACTCTGGTTACTTTAATTCAATTCAGTGCCATCGATCACTAAACAGTTTGTTCAGGATCCTGGTTTAGGTAATTAATTCCAAATTTAAAAGTGTATGAGTTGAATATAATTCACTCTTGTTTATAAAAAAAATTCTTCTATATAATATTGTATCACATAAACTTCATAATTATGATAATTAATATTAATGTTCGACACAGTTATACTGTTCAACTAAAAATATTACACATACGACCATTTTTCTTTATATATATATATATATATCTCTGGCATTAACTACTTTAAGTTTATGTATAGAAATTCTAAAATTCAATTAACTTTATTGCGAATGTTGTTAATTCTGTTTTCCAAGGTATGAATCGAAACTCATTGAAAAGGTTGCTGAAATGGTGAGGTCAAAGTTAGATAATCAACCGCCGTTTGACTCAAACCATAAAGGTGTGGTCCAACCTTACGATAAACTTGTTGGAATTGATGCAAAAATGGCAGAGTTTGATTCATTTCTAGCAAATAGATTGGGAGAAGTTCGATTTATTGGAATATGGGGAATGGGAGGGTTAGGGAAAACTACTCTTGCTAGAGCCGTTTATGAGAAAGCACAAAAAAACTATGAAGTTCATTTCTTTCTTCATAACGTTAGAGAGGAATCTGTAAATGATCGTGGTTTAGTTTCGTTGCAACAAAAACTTCTTTCTCAAAATCCGAATAGAAGAATCAAAATGGAAGTTGGTGATTGTTACGAAGGAAGGAAGTTAATAGAAAGAACGTGGCGCAATACGAAAGTTCTACTTGTCCTTGATGATGTGAGTGACATAAGCCAACTTGAGAATTTGGCTGGAAATAAAGAATGGTTTGGTCAAGGGAGTAGAATAATAATTACAACTAGAGATCAGCATCTTTTAGTTCAGTGTGATGTTTCTCAATATAAGATGAATCTCTTAAGTCAAGTTGAGTCCAGTCAACTTTTTCATCAAAAAGCTTTTAAAGGGGATCAACCAGATGAGGATTATTTGGAGCTTTCTAAAATTGTGATTAAATCTGCTAAAGGACTTCCTCTGGCACTCAAAGTGTTTGGTTCATTTCTTTGTGGAAGAACCAAATTAGAATGGGAGGATGCACTTAGGAAGGTTCCTCCAAATAGCATTTTTGAGATACTTAAAGTGAGCTTTGATGGATTGGAATACAATGAGAAGAATGTATTCTTAGATATTGCTTGCTTTTTCAATGGGATGGCTATTGAGGTAGCCAAGCAAAATTTGCAAAATAGTGGTCTTCACCCAGAAATTGGAATTAAAGTTCTCATTGAGAAATCATTGGTAACCGAAGATGAAGGGTGCTTGAGGGTGCATGACATTCTTCAAGAAATGGCTAGGGAAATTGTTTTTCGTGAATCACCCAACGATGCTGGCAAACGTAGTAGGATATGGTCCTTGGAGGATGCTAATCATGTGTTGGGAATGAAAAGGGTAATATTCCCCCCTCCCTCCTGTTTTTCCCCCCCTTATTGTGTATTTTTAACAGCATGAGGTTACAAGTGGAATTCAATCTATGACCTCCCATTTATAGGGGAGTTGCCATACCACTGGGGGTACAAAGCCTTTGATCTTAATTCATTAATTTATTCCGTTCATTTTATACATTATAACCTTTAGCTACTGTTTTAAATATAGGGAACTGAAGCAATTCGTGGTATAGCGGTAAGATTCGACAAAACATTTGTCATACATTTGGACCCTGAAGCCTTCTCAAGTGTGAGTAATCTCAAGTTACTTTTCATATCACATGTTTCACATGGCCAATTAAATCTTCTTAACGGACTTAAGTGCCTTTCCAACACATTGAAAGTCATAGAATGGGAGGGCTATCCTTTAGATTTCCTTCCAAGTCAAACTCGATTCGATGAACTTGTTGATCTTAAAATGCAACGCAGCAAATTGAAACAACTTTGGAGAGGAACTCAGGTAGCTAAGGTCCTTTGCTTACATTCGTTTGTCTATAATTTGTTGCATGTGTGTGTATATATATCACTAGCTAGTTGTTGGTTTTTGAAGCTATGGCTCTTTGTTTTTGTTCTTGTTCAGTTTCTACAAAGTTTGAAGTTCATTGATTTGAGTCATTCAACAAACCTGATCAGAACACCAAATTTTGACAAAACTCCCAATCTTAAAAGAATAATTCTTGAAGGATGTACAAAGCTTGTTGAAGTTCACCACTCTCTCGGGCAACACAAGAATCTTGCAATTGTTGATTTAAAAGGTTGCAGAAGTATTAAAACATTTCCAACCAAATTTGATATGAATTGCTTAGAGACACTTGTTCTCTCAGGTTGTTCAAAAGTCAAAAAACTTCCAGAGTTTGGTAAAGGTATGGAACGTCTATCCAAGCTTGAATTAGACGGGACTGCTATATCCAAACTGCCAGAATCATTAGTCAATTTAACTGGTCTTGCTATATTAAATTTGAAGGATTGCAAAAATCTGGTTTGCCTTCCAAGTGATTTTCAAAAATTGAAAGCTTTAAAGAATATCAATGTGTTTGGTTGCTCAAAGTTTTCAAAGCTTCCAGAGAATCTGAATGAAAATGAGGCATTGGAAGTGCTTTACGTGGGTGAAACTTCTATAAAAGAAGTTCCTTCATCCCTCAATAATTTAAAAGTATTATCTCTTACTGGATGCAATGGTTATGCACAATCTTCATCATCATGGGATCTTCTCAAAGGGGCATTTAGGCTTCAAAGGCCTTCAACTTCAACAAAGTTTCTGCGGTCTCCTTCTTTTTCAAACCTTTCTTCTTTGGGAATGTTACATTTAAGTTATTGCAATCTCCATGATGACTTACTATCCAGTGAAATTGGCAATTTACCATCACTGAGACTATTAGATTTGCGTGGAAACAACTTTGTTGAATTTCCTTCCACCCTCATTTCCAAACTTGGAAAGCTTGAAGGTATTGGTTTAAATAATTGCCCAAGGCTTAAATCTTTACCTCAACTTCCACCAAACGTATCAGTTATACAAGCTGGTGATTGTCCATCATTGAAGCAGTACGTATGTTCACAGCAACTTTGGGAATTCGTTGAGCAATTTAATTCTCAGGTTTATGTTTATTTTCCCCCTCCCTCTCTCTTTACTATTATTTCTTTTGCATTTGTCACTACAATTCTATATCATGCCAAATGTTTTTAATTTTTTTGTTACAGACTCGATGTCAAGGTGAAATCTCAGGTCATAAATGGAAATGTCACTATTTGAGTGACTACTACTCAGCAATTATAACTTGGGATTCAAAAGTTGTGAGTTATTTGAATATCTCGAGTTAATTTCTAGTTTACTTGGTTTTGTTACTTGACTACTTCCTCTCTCCAGTCTTTTTTACAAGCAACATTCTTTGAAATAGGTTGGCCCTTTCTTATAGTAACAAGTTGTGTTTGTCTAAGAATTAAATGGACTTATCTTATTTTTACTCCAAATTAATTAGATATCTTCCCCGTCTCTTTTCTTCACCCATTCTTTTTCATCTATTTTTCCCACTCATTCTCTCTCTCTCTCTCTCTCACTCTCTCACTCACTCTCTCTCTCTCTCTCTCTCTCTCTCTCTCACACACACACACACACACACACACACACACGCTCATCTGGTCCATAACAAGGGTATGCTCATTCTCTCTTGCAGATTTATTGATATTAGTTATTTTTTACCAACAGTTTGTTTTGCGTGATTTAACACTTGTAGCTTAAAAGAAAGAACGAAAGAAGTATTTTTTTTTACATATTACTCCTTTATTCTTATTTATAAGTCACTTTCAATATATTTCATACAGAACCTATGATAAGCATAACCTTATTAAGTCTACATTAATTTTCAATGACATGTCAACTTTATATTTATTTAATATTCACTATAACATATGAGAACATAGTCAAACACATGATAAATAAAGGGTAGTATTGTACATTTTTCATTAAAAATATAATGAAGTGGCTTATGAATAAGACCAAATAAAATATTATCTCTCTACCCTATAAGTAAGATTAGATGAGTGATTATTAATTATTACATATCTGACATGACGAATTAATTTTTCATCACAGTCTGACTTCTTTATGCGACCTACTCGAGTGTTGACTATTCCTGGTAGTGAAGTGCCAACATGGTTTTGCAATCAAAACTACTTTTGTGCCAAAGATTCCCCTTATGAGCACACTCCAACAAATGTGTCATTCATAGTAAACAAGCCAGAATCTTCATGTGAATGGTGGGGCATAGCTGTATGCTTAGTGCTGGAAAATGATTTGGAATTTGCAAAAGCTGGGAATGCTGACGACCTTTGTTGGACTTACCGAGATTCTAATAAAGGTAAATATTCAGCTTCCTTCCGTTGCTGTGGCATTTACGTGCAATCTAGTTGTCGTCATCAACTATGTATCATGCACATTCGATTTTCTTCATTCGTTGTGGGAGAAGAACAACCACTTCAAATGGTGTTTTTCACTAACAACCAAGGTGGGAAGAAGAAGCCAGTTTTTAAAATAGTGCAGTGTGGGTGGCGTGTGTTGTGTAAAGAAGATGTTGAGAGATGGCGAAACAGTAAAAGAGATGGAGAATGTGGTAGCAGCAATAATGATCATCAGCTCATTGTCCAAGAAGATAAGTCTTTCACCTCAGGCAAGAGGGAGTTGGGATTGTGCCTCAAATTCATATTGCTTATTGTGATTATTCGTATTTATTTCATGTGGCATTAAGATCTATCATATTTATAATTGAGGTTTCAGGAGATATTCTTTGTAGGTCGAGTTAATTTCTATAGTTTCAAGCACTATTACATCATTTTTTTTGTCTTTTTATGTCTATTTGTGCGTAATGTATATATGAGTAGTTAGAAGTATCTTCATTTTATGTATGTTTGGTGACAAATGTGAGATCTCTAATTTCTCATGTCCGTTATATATTTTGAAAAAGAAGAGATCAATCTATGATCATCAAAATCATGACTAACAATTACAATCATCACTTACCTTAGGTTCAAGTTTGGCTTCTTGTTGATTCTTCCACTTGAAAACCTAGAGCCCTCAACTTTATCTCTTGCTAAGCATATCATCAAGAAACATTTAGAGACCATAGGGGCGTTCGCATTGCAAGTACACTGGTCACTCTAAGTAATAAAGTGATGAAAAAGTATTGTTTCCACTGGGATTTGTTTAAAAACTTTGACCAATCAAAATGTTAGGTACATTCAATTAAGTTGAACCAAACAAATATTTGATGTTAAATGATAATTTTAAAAATTAATTTTTTAAACTACATAATGATAAAAACAATTAATTCTTTAACTTTAAGGATTCTTCTGGAAGACTAGGATTATTTTTGAAGGCTAGGATTAAAATAACCTCCTCTCATAAATACTATTAGTGAATAAATGTGTTAGTTTAGAATTTAAAGAGTGCTTGTAAAATCTTCTCCAAATGAAGTGTTTAATTCTATTAATTACTCAATCTCTTGTTGCTATTATGAAATCCAATTGTCAAGCTCCAATCCTAATGTGGCTATACCTCTCAAACATCAATCAATTGAACAAAAACATCTACATGGTGGCCAATCATTTAGAAGTAGTAAGCAAGGAGTAAATAAACACATATATATCATTAACAAAAGAGAGGAGTAGCCAAGTGTTAATCCATAAAAGTCTTTAAACTAACCTTAGAATAAGTTTACTAGCCTCCCATATTCTCAAGAGACCAAAAAATATACAGAATAATCATTCTCATATATATATATATTTATATATATCAGGAAATGAGAGGTAAAGGAAAGAAGAATGAGCAAAACTAAGGAAATTGGCTTCAAATCTCTTCAAAGCTTCAATCCTTTACTCCCAAGACTTCCAATCTCCAAATTCTAGCACAGCTAAGCTTTGAGAACCCTTGGGTTGGAAGTGAAGAATGTGGACCAAGGTCGAAGGTGGGAGAATTTAAAGCCCTAGCTCAACTGCTATCATCAAAATGCATAGTTTCAGTAATTCACTGTTGGTTGCAGCCAAATCTCGTCTTGGTTACAGCCAATTACTATCTATTTGATATTGGCTGGAGCATTCCTCTCTGTTTTGTCTTTGCTAGAGCTAGAGAATTTATTGGTTGAAGCCAAAATTCAGCTTTTTCTTGTTTCTCTTTTCTTATCTTTGCCATGGTGTTTTGTATCACACCCTTTCCATAATCCTGCCCAATCTAAACCGCTTAATCCACATGAGTAATTATTCTAGGCATGAGAGTCTTACCTTTTATAAAACATCATTTTTCCTAATTTATTTAGATTGAGCTTCTCTAAAAAAATTTAAACTTTTTAAAAACAACTTTTAATAAAACTGTTTTTCTAATAAATCTAATGAGCCAAATTTGATCTTGAGTTATTACTCTATAGTTGTAGATTAGAAACAATTTTCCTTTCAAAATTGTCCTCTGGGTTCATCTACTTACTTTAAGTCATTAACCCCTATTCGTTACCCATTAAGGATAATAACAATTACCTTGACCTTTTGGGGAGACATCCCCACACAGTTGCATTCTAGGTCATGTTATTATTTACATAATTTATACAAAATATATACATACTCATTTAAGCCATCAAGGCTTAAAACAAAATAAATCCTTAAACTAATAATTAAACCAAAATATTTACATATGAAATTTCTTCCTTCCTCCTCCTCCTTATCCTTCATTCTCATCTTTTATTTCTCCTCAGTCACCACTTCCTTTCTCTTGAGCTACCCGTCTTAATTGTATTTTATTGAAGGGGGTTGAGATTTGAAAATTGTAACACTTCACTTAGTCCTCTTTTACATTCATTAGAGACTCTTAGTGAACCACTTAAATCCCTTAAAGATCATTGGAATGGTCAAACAAGTAAATTTGAAAATTTTGGACTGTGTTACTATTTACTTGTCACTATTCATTTTGTAGATTCTGAAATTTTGATCAACTTTGAAAAATTATAACTAATTCTAGAAAAATTGAAATTTAGTGGTTCAAATCTCTAAATGAAGCTCATATAATTATCTATAGGCTAAAAATACCAATTTATCCAATTTCTTGCCCAATTAATACAATTTAATTCATAAAGTTGTACTATTCATATGGAAAATTTTCCATTTTTCTAGGTTTTTCTCTCAACTTAGCCATAACTTTTTGTACAAAATTCCAATTCCAGTGAACTCAGGCTCATTATAAAGCTTACCATATGAACAATTTTTCTAAAAAATTTCAAAGAAATTGGATTTCATTTACTATATTTCACTGCTACCTCAATTTATGATTTTGACAAGGGTATTGGACCCCTTTTTGTCACTTTTAACTTTCTCACTTCTTGACTTGCTATGCATGCTTCTTTTCAACATAATTATGTGACATTTCTAACATACTTCCATGCCATTTTCATAGGTCAAGATGTAGAGGTTTATTATACAATGATTCTATAACAAACACACATCACATATACAACATAAATAGGCCTCCCTTGCAACTTGAAGACATTTAGACTTCTTCATGTATCCATCAACTTGCTCTTGCCTCTATTGTAACCTCAGCTTAGAAAATATTAATTCTTGGAGAGTGAGATTTTAAAGAAATCCCCACAGCAAAATCACTAACATACACATTAATATGCACTATTAACATTCATTATGTAGCTAAGCATGCATGAACATTTTATGCTAATATCTCTCAAACACTTTGCACATAACTATGGCATGTCATAAGCACAACATCACATGTTCAAACAACACATAGTTAGCATACAACATAGCACAAATAATAAATAATAATCAATAACAATATTAATGTAAACTTAGTAACTTTGCTACATACCTCAATTTTTTAACTTGTTCCTTGACTTTCCTCTTGACTTGGTGACTTCTTCCTTACGCTTTGGAAACTTCCCTTTGAAACTTAACTTCCTACAAATATCATAATGCATTTGGCATTAATAACAAGCCACAAACTATGCATTATAGCATTTAAAACCTCCTTAAAACGCTCTCGGACTTTAAGGGTCCTAAAAAGCCCTTAACTTTGCTAAAATTGATTCCAATGCTTAATTTATTTCCTCACTTATACCCTACACAATTTTACCTTCTAAATCCATTGGAATCATCAAAGTCACACTCCTTCTACCACTTCCCCTGTAGGACGAAATTTCCCAAAAATTGAAGAGAAATGTGATTTTTCAACTTCTACCTTCACATACATGCATAATCACATTCCTAGACCATTTTCCCATCATTAAGCATCACAAAATCATTCATTCCCTTGTATGAACATTGCCAGCCAGTAGCAATGAACAGTAACATCATGCCAAAATTCATATATTCATCCAAACAACACAAAAAAACTACCAATAGGTTCCAAATCATGCATAGAGTTGTTTTCTAACAACTCTTTCATCTAAATCCCTCTCTTCTTCATTTTCTCCCTTAAAAACCTAAACTTTCTAGCAGCCAAATACACCATTTTCGGCGAAATAAAACCAATAGGATTGAAGAGGAGTGATAGAAATCATGAATTTTGGAAGATTAAATGTTGGATTCACTACTTTCCTTGACCTTTGTTGAATTTTTCTCATCCTCCTCTTCATCTTTATTTATGCCATTTTCAACTTCCTTGGCCAACTCAAATGGCCCTCTTTGGTGTCTTGAAGTATTTTATAAAAATATCTCCATATGTGTTAATTAGTTGTGGGTTTACCTTGACTAATAAAATAACTTTACACTGATATATTCTACCTCTTGTTTGAGATATTTTACCTCTCTTTTCCTCTTGAAATATGACCATGACAAGTGGCAATTTCATGGCACCACAACTTCCTTTACAAAAACTTTATGTTCTATAAAGTTACTTTATAGCACCAGAAATGTTTTCCGGTAAACCACTGATCACTTGATCGGTTTAGAGTTATTAAAAATTTTCTAAATTTATCTGACTCTCCCATGATTTTTCTTTCCTCATTCTACTTTCAGAATTGTCTTTAATTAATTTTTGAAGAAAACCCAATTTCGTGGTTTTTTCCGGGCCTTTTCTTTTCGATCGGGGAAACTGTTTCTAGCTTTCTTTTGGAAACAATTTTATAAAATACTAGAATTTTCAAGCTATTTTTCCTTATTATGAGATTAGATATATGAGGTCTCTATGTATTTTCAAAAATTATTTTTGACTAATTATTTATTAAACAGCAAAAAATTAAATGACCTTTAAAATTCCGCGAAGGTTATTTTAGTCATTTTAACTCAAAGCAGGCCTCAATTACTGATCAATGAATTTTTCTCCATTTGATGGTGTCTTGAAAATTTTTGTGATATTGTGGTCCAACTTTGACCAAAATACACTTGGACTTATACTTATTTACAAAATTGCTCTCAAATTCCTTAAATGGCGATTTGGTCTCTCAAATTCCAAATTTACACTTGGGTCCCTATTTGAAAATGTCACTTTGGTTCCTGAAATTTACCAAATGAAACTTTGGTTCCTTACTTTTTCAAAATGGCCATGTTGTCCTTACTTTTTCTATGATTGGCAGAATGATATTTTTACTCTTCCTTTCCTTTCCTTTCATCCTTCTAACCCTTAATCAGTCTTTAGCTACTCGTTTAGCTTTTATATCCAATTATCAAAAACTTGGATATTACAAAAATCCCTGTAGAAACCACATTTTATCATATTAGTTATATATATAATTATAATTATGCAAAACTAAGCCACATACTTACATAGAAATAGTACACATCATGAGATCTCTCCTCAATAGCTTGGCAAATCATATGGTCATGGATAGATATCAATTTGCATAACACACAATTAACACCCCTTCATGGATGGCCCAGGGGAAGTTATCCCATAGGACTTCATCACACCAAGCAGGTACTGTAACACCCCTCCATGTGTGGCCCAGAGGAAGCTATCCTGTATGACTTCATCACAACACACATAACAAAATGGCATAAACAAGCATACATAATTAAATACATAAGAATAAGACAAAAAGGATTTCTACCACCTATCTCCCTTTGTTTCCAGTTGCTTCCTTGGTATTCCCATTTCCAATGGATTGGGGTGCTCAAGTAGATGTTAAATCCTAAAAACATACACATGTAATATTCATTCACATGAGTCATACTGCTCATTCGAATGAAGTATGAAAAATTTTAGTTGATATCTCAAGACACATATTTGAATAAGCTGAAGATGGGAACTTCATTTGAATGGAAAAAGGGGTCATTCGAATGAAGTGTATATTTCGTAGGAAAATATTTGAAAATAAAATATTCATTCTAAAGAAGTATTGTGCTCATTTGAATGAATTGTGAAAAATTTCAGCTGATATCTCGACCATATTTGGATAAGCTGAAGATAGGAACTTTATTAAAATGGAAAAAAGGAGTAATCCAAATGAAGTGTACATTTCACTAGAAAATATTTGAAAATAAAATACTCATTTGAATGAAGTATAGTGCTCATTCAAATGAAGTGTGGAAAATTTCAGCTAATACCTCAAGGCTATATTTGGATAAGCTAAAGATAGGAACTTCATTTGAATGGAGACAAGGGGTCATTCGAATGAGGTGTATAATTCGTTGGAAAATATTTGAAAATAAAATATTCATTCGAATGAAGTATAGTGCTCATTCTAATGATGTGTGACAAATTTCAGCTGATATCTTGAAGCCATATTCAGATAAGCTAAAGATGGAAACTTCATTTGAATAAGAGAAAGGGGTTATTCGAATATCATATGTTGTACTTGCTAAAAAATGTATGAAAATAAGATATTCATTTGAATAACAATAATGGAATAGGGAACGACAATAATGGAGTAGAGAATGACAATAATGGAGATTTGTTTTGAAATCTCATTCGAATGAACTCTGTGATTCATTTAAATGAAGTCTTCATCTTCTGAATATTCAAATAAACCTTTCAGATGACTCATTCGAATGAGCTTTGTTAACAAAAATGGAATAGGGAATGACAAAAATGGAGTATAGAATGAAAACAATGGATATTGGTTTTTAAAGCTCATTCGAATGAATTCTATGACTCCTTTGAATAAGTATTGAAATTTTTGAAAGATCATTCGAATAAACTATGTGATTCATTTGAATGAACTCTGTTGACAAAAATAAAATAGTGAATGACAAAAATAGAGTAGAAAATGACAACAAAGGCGATTGGTTTTGAAAGCTCATATTTAACTCGGGGGCAACATGGTCTTTTACCTTACATTTTGAATCCCAATAAATTGAAGGTAAATTCATTTTTTTCTTCTCAATTTTTCTTAAAAATAAAATAATTTCCTAAAATAACTTTTGGCTCGAAAATTTATTCATACTAATTTAAAATTTTTTTAATTGGCTTCCCAAAGCCTCAATTACATTTTGAGGATGCATATCACAGTGGACAAATTTCCAGATGTTACATTTTGACTTCATAATCTTCTTTTCAACATCTTGGGCATTGACTTTAACTTCAAGTGTGGCTCAAATGACATGTTCAACAACCTGAAAAAAAGAATATTTGTAAAGGCCAAAATTGATAAAATGGGGTAACATATTCACACTTAAACCAAGAATTATATCACTTTAACCCAAGTTTCAACTAGGCATTTGATTGATACCAATATTTACATGGTTTTCCTACCTATTTTTGGGCATTCTATGACACTTTTACCCTGTCTTGCATGCATTTTTTCCTATGTCAATCCATGCATTGCATATTTACTTACACAAGGGGAAAAAGAAGTGGATTATCTCATTCGATTGTACATGCCTTTGAATTTCAGTGTTTGATTCTTTAACAAGCCTCTTTGCTTTTGTTGAAGGCATGTGGAGGAGATCCCCAAGCCCAAGGATGAGTTTTGAAGGAGCTACAGTTCAGTTTGAAGGAGATCCCCAAGCCCAAGGAATGCAAGTAGGAGGTGCCACTGTGCCTTTTGAGTCATGACTATACCTAATAGGTCGTGACTTGGAGGTAATCTTAGAGTCTATGTTGATCTATCAGGTCACGACTAAGTATATTAATGTCGTGACTTACACAGGTTCAAGTCACAATATAAGGAATGTGAAGTCGCGACCTCATAGTGTGAAAATGGAGCTATAAGTTTTGGATTAGGTCAGCAGCCTCTTATACCTAAGGGAAGAGCCACCACAAAAGCAAACAACCCATTTTGCAGATTTGCAAGCCTTGGATCCAGCTTCTCTCTTTGAAGCAGCCAACAAGTTCCATCCATTCTCTTCCCATTTTCCATCATTTTTCCATCATCTTCCATCGTTAAATGTACCGAGAGTAATTCCTGGAATGAAAATACTGTATGTCGCAACAAGAAGGATAGTAGGTTGCAACTTCAAGGATACTGGAGCTGCTTTGGAAAAACAAGTTCAAAAACTCACTAAGTTACTTTGCCAAATGCTTGTAACTATTCACAAATAGTTAAAAATCTTGTAGCAATTGGCCAAATACTTAGGATCAGGCAAAAATAAATGCAAAATGCTATGCAAAGGTGCATATGTAAATTTATAAAAGAAAACCAAGATAGTTTTTTGTATTTCTATAAAATTAGTATGCTATGCGAAGTCAAAAGTTGAAAATTAAATCTAAAGCTCAATGAGAATCGACCCAAGTCAACAATGGTGATAATAACCAATTACTAAACTACTTAGCTCCCCTGCAACTGCACCATTGATCGAGACAGGATTATTGCCTTCCGGTTTGATACAAGATGATTGCACCAAATAATTTAGTATAGTGGGCAACCTATCGTTCTTCTTGAAGAGTGATTTATTGGTAAACATAGTCTAAATTGGAAATTAAAAACATGTTGAACTTGGTAAAACGGGGGGTTTTGATTTATGAAAACTAGGGTGCAAAAATAAAACAATGCAAGAAGTAAATCTTTTTGGTCTTTTCAATAAATGAAGGTATGATTTGGATTAAAGGGGATATGCGATAAAATAGGCTCTTATTAATGGGAACTCAGCTTTCCTTGCTCTTACTTTGATATGGGAGTTTATTTTCTCTGAGTCTAATTGAAAAACCCCAAGCCATCGCTTAGATCCAATGATTTAATTAATGAAAACTCACTTGAAGCCAAGTTAATTAACAATTCTTAAAACATTGTTAAAGATCACTCAGAGTGTAAATGGACGAATGATGCTCATGTTCTCAATGGATTGCAATCACAACTATAGAAATCAAATGAACAAATAGCCACCAACAATCATTGACAATTAGATGGATACAAGGAATCAAATCTGAAATATATATATATATGCAAATCAACATGAGATAGCATCCGATCCAAATACTTGTCTAATAAAAAGATTACACATCTACGATCACAGTTTACGTAGCAGTGAAAATCCTTAAACCTAAAGATCTCTACAAGTGTTCAAACATAAGATTAGACTAGAAATACTCCCCAATGACTCCCAAAGCTCAGGCTTGTTCTCCATCACTAAGAGGCTAAGATTTTAGCCTCTCATAGCTCCAAAAATGCAACTGCAACCACAGGTACTTTCTGCCAGTCGCGACCTGAGTGTAATTTTTCAACCAAAATTTTCTAAGTGTTCATTCTTCCATCCCAGGTGCTCTCGGTACACTTTTAGTCACGACCCGTAACACCAAAGTTGCGACTTAAGTGAACTCTGGCACCAAAAATCTTTCTAAGTGTCCAGGATTGTTTCTTTTCAACATATTTTGTTTCTGCACATATTTTGAGAGTGTATAGCACTCACTATACCTCAAACTCACTGAGCACTATTTAAATTCACTGAGTTTGCACTCATTGTGACCCAAATACTGGGTAAATATTAGTTTTGGTTGCAATTTTCTTTGAACTATACTTGTGTGTAATTTCAAAATGATTGTATGTGGAGAGGGCGTAGAGATAGGAGAGGTACAGAAACTGAACCCCCCAATACACCCACTCTACATAGCTTCCCTATTCATCCAATGAGAGTGAGGAAGTAGAAGAGAAATCATGGCTGAATTACCCCCACCTATTGGTATTGGGTATCACAATGGAAATCATAATAGACCTAATAACGGGAATGGTCATGAAGATCAGGGGAAAATAATGGTCATAACAGAATCAATGGCCAACCTAGGGGTAGGACTATGAAGGAGTTAATGCAATCTGATGGCAATTTTGATCTTATGCCTGGTGTTTTCTCCACTTTTAATGCTGATTTTGAAATAAAGGGTCAATTGATACACTCACTTCTTAAGTTCCATGGACTTGTAGGTGAAAATCCATATCTCTACCTCCGGACGCTCTACGTGCAGTGCATGTCTATGAAACCTTTGGGGGCCAAGATTGATGATGTGATATGGAAAGTGTTTCATCTATGTCTGGAAGGCAAGACAAAGGAATGGTATATGAATCTACCACTCTATGTTGACAACGCTTATGAAGAAAGCCTTTTTGGACAAGTACTTTCCCTCCACTAGAGATTTTAGGGATCACAAGGCTGATAGAGATCCTCTTTTGGTGAAATTTGCTCAAGATATGTCGAGACTTACAAGCACAGTTGAGAGCTTGCAACCGATGAAACCTCAATCCCTTGCTTTGGTAGTGCCTAAAGGAGAGTGGTGATAGATTTGTCTCTATCACCACAATTTTGCAAGGGATGCAGAAGGATAACTTTGACGTCAACAAAAAGATGGAAGCACTTACATTAAAGAATGGTGAGATCACAAGTCACTTGATCCAACTGTCCAACACTATCACTGACATGCAAGCCAAGACTGGGGGTAGTATTCCATCCAACACCGTGATAAACCCCAAATTCCTCAATGCTATCACCTTAAGAAGTGGAAGGACAGCTCACTTTGAGGATGAAAGAGATGTAAGGATTGAATTCGGTCAATCGATAGCTAGCCCTCCACTCTCTCCAATCAGATTAGGGAAATCAAAGTGATTAGGGAAATCACTATGAGGAGCTCATGCTAAAGAAAAAAATGCAAGGGGAAGAAACCATATAAGAAGAAGTTCAAGTTCCTAAAGCCAAACTTGATGAAAGAACTAAAGAAGTTGACAACACAGCAGCAAGGGCCTCATAAAAGGGCAAGTAAAGGGAAGATAATGTGGAGTCAAGCATGCAGGGAGCCTCTAAGCTTGAAGGTAAGGAGGTAACTTCTAAGAACCTCCCTTTCCCTAAAGCTTTCTTTGCAAGTAAGAAGAAATTTGATTATGAATTTGTAGATGACACCTATACATTATTTAACAAACTTGAAATCACTATGCCTATGGTTCAGTTTCTAAAGGGGAATCCTAAATACATTAAACTGCTTAAAGAACTATGTGATGACAAGCAAAGATTTAGGCCCTTAGAATGAATTAAAGTTAGTGCCAATGTCTCTTCCCTCTTTAAGGCAAAACTACCAGTAAAATGCCAAGACCTGGGATCCTACACCATCTTATGCACCATAGGGAAAGTTTACATTAAGGGAGCATTGTTAGATCTAGGGGCTACAATTAATGCCATGCCTTGGTTAGTTTATTCAGCCTTAGGTATCAATGGTCTCAAAGACACAAGTGTAGTGCTACAACTAGTGGATAGGTCCATTATGTACCCTAAAGGGATCATAGAGGATATCCTAGTTCAGGTTAAGGACCTAGTGTTTCCCACTGATTTCTATGTGTTGAACATGTCTAATGAATTAGTTAACGAAACCACCCTTATCCTAAGGAGACCTTCCTCCAAACCTCTAAGACTATCATAAGCATGAAACATAGCTATATCACAATGGAGGTAGGGGATCATGCGGTCACATTCAACATGAATGAAGCAACTTGGTATCCTTTCAATAATGCCGCCTTTATGAGTTTGAATGCCATTGATTTAGCAGTGGAGCAAGTTAGGGATGAGCATGAAATGAATATGCATGATGGTTGTCACATGAGTTCATCTAAATTACTTGATGCCTCTTATAAGCTCCTTGAGTTTACTGAACATGAATCATCCTTAAGTGCATATGATGCATATTTTGACTCTCTGTCTTCTGTTTACTCATTTTCCAACTGTTGCAGTAATGATGTGTCATGTGTTAATTCTCTAGAAATTGACAGCACGCTTTCCGTGCCTCAAGATATTTCTTTCATTTCAATTTTAAGTCTTTGTCTGCATTCACAAATGACATTGCTTGTGGCAAGAAAGTTCTAGTTGGTTCTGCAGGTAGTCAAGATGATGGGAATACAGTAAGTGGAGCTAAAAAAGAAAAAACAAGCACCAATATTCCAAAGTCACAACCTCCAACTTCACTTGCCAAGAAGAACTATTGGTACATTTTCAGTCGTGACAAAGAGAGGATAAGTCCCAACCTGGGAGCCCTGGAGCAGCAACTCAAACTTAGATCCTAACAGCTTTAGTGTTTAACGATGTGGTTGAAGGGCTACCCTTTTCTTCCACCACTTATACTTCCACACACTCCAAAATTACACCCCATACCTCATGTTTCGTAAATGAACTAATATCTAAACATGATGTAGGTATAAAGATGCAGTCACCTATGAATGTTGCTTCCTTGAACCAACACGAGTCTGGTGCAGCATCCAAGGGGGTTGAATCTATTGAAGCAAATCAACACGATTCAGACAAGTGCATTTGCCAAGATTCTCGAAAGGGAAGTGTCTCTAACTCCACTGATGGATATTTATTGATTCCCTCCATTATCCAACCCTTACCTTAGAACTTAAGGATTTTCCCCCTAATTTGAAATATGCTTACCTGAGTCTTGATAACAAACTACCTGTTATTATTTCAAATTCATTGACTGATAGTGAAGAGGCTAGTTTGCTAAGTGTCTTAAATAGAAATAGAGAGGCTTTAGGGTGGCAATTGTCTGAGATAAAGGGGTTGGATCCCACCGTGTGTACTTGAAAAATCTTATTGACTGAGGACTCCAAACCAGTTAAGCAAAGCCAAAGGAGGTTAAACCCTCTAATTTTTGATGTGGTTAGGAAGGAAGTTGATAAACTTTTGAGGGTTGGCATTATCTATGCCATTTCCAACAATGAGTGGGTTTCTCCAGTACATGTGATACCAAAAAGGAGTGGAATCACAGTTGTAAAAAATGAGAATAACAAGCTCATCCCCACTAGGGTACAAAACTCTTGGCGAGTTTGTGTTGACTATAGTAAGCTGAATGATGTCACTAGAAAAGACCACTTTCCCCTACCATTTATTGATCAAATGCTTGAGAGATCAGTAGGGAAAAGCCATTATTGTTTCTTAGATGGGTACTCGGGGTATTTTCCATATTCCTATAGACCATAGAGATTAGGATAAAACTACCTTCACTTGCTCGTTCGGTACTTATGCTTACAAAAGAATGCCATTCGATCTTTGTATTGCCCTTGGCACATTCCAGAGATGCTTTCTATCTATATTTGCTAAATTTATTGAAAAATACATGGATGTGTTTATAGATGACTTTACTTTATATGACAACTCTTTTGATGAACTTTTGAAAAGTTTTGATAAGGTCCTAGCACGGTGCATTGAGAAAAAGCTGGTTTTAAACTATGAAAAATGGCACTTTATGGTATATCATGGCATCGTGTTAGGACACTTGATCTTTCAAAAGGGAATAGAGGTAGACAGGGCAAAAATGGAGGTGATATCTTCTCTGCCTTACCCCACCAACTTGAAAGAGTTGAGATCTGTAACACCACTCTTTACTAGCTTTATTATCCATTACGTGAGCAAGAATTTCAAAACACTTGGAGTCCATTATGTGAGCCAGAATTCGTTATCTTAGTGAATTTCAAAACCCACTTGTCCTACTATTTCTTTGGAAGCTTGGAATTTAGACCCAACTTTGAAAATTCACAGTGAATTTTAGAAAAATTTAAACCAAGTGATTTTGGTCTCTAATTAAAGCTTTCTCAATCCCTTATAAGGGAAAAATATTTCTTGGACCAAAGTAATGCCCAAACAAAGCTGAAAATAGTTAGAAAAATCACCGTTCATTTGGTCCAAAATGGGGGATTTCGTTGCGGTGAACTTTAAGTTTCATTATGGTGAACTTTTCCATTGAAAAATGAAGTTGCTCTCTGACCATGTTTACTGTGGTGAACTCCTCCAGAATGCACTTCTCTGGGGCGAACTTGTGCTGTTAAATTTTCTGATTTTCTGCTGAAATTTGAAAAATCATAAATTTTTACGAATAAGTTCAAATTAAGAAAACTAGGACTCTATAGAAAGGTTATGGAAAGATCTACTTGCGTGCAAAATTTCATTTCAATTGGATTCTATTTTCTCAAATTATCTTATTTTGTCACTTTTTAAGGGCTGTTGACCTTTTTAGCGAAGTTGCATGATCAATTTCATTTCTTTATGCATTTCACCTCATCACACACTTATTTACATCACATAATACCAAAATGACTTAGTGTAGGAGTTTAATTTACATTTATCCAAATATGCATCAAAAAGTCATATGTATACACATCAAAATGCCATATATAGAATGTGCAACTTGTGTATTCTCATGGAAGCCCTCACCATTCATTCTTGGACGTCCTCCCCTTTGCCCATGGAACTTGTTCCGATTGTTAGTCATCGGAAAGAATTAGATTTCAAAGAAATCCCAGTAGCAATATTTCTAACAAAACATCAACATGCATGATTAATTGGATATAAACTAGTATGCTATGACATGAACAAGAATACCTTACTTCTAACATATTTGCACAAGGCCAAGGCAATCATTGCATAGCTATAACCATGCACACTCATAAGCAAGGATTTACATGTTAAGTTGCTATAACCACACATCAAACATGGCCAATAACATATACAACAATCAATGTGAAGTGGATGCAAAGTTAGAAGTTTTGCTACCATTATTAGAAAAAAGCTTATTTAGACCGCTCATTTAAAACCGCATATAAAAGATACGGTTTAAAAAAAATGACCGGTGGCATTTTTGTAAATAAGAATACAAATTTTAAATATTTTAAGCCGCACCTTGTGAAATGCGGTCTAAAAAAATATATATTTTAGACAGCATCAATGAAATGCGGTTTATAAATATTAACTTTTAAACCGCACCGGGCAAGGTGCCGTTTAAGAAGTTTATATTTTAAACCGCATCCTATTGAATGCAGTGTAAGAGGGTTTCTAAAAATTCAAGATCCCCTCCCTGCTTGTGCCTTCACACTTTGTCTTCTCTGCCACTCACTTCCACTAAGAGACCACGCCTTCTTTCTGGGCAAAGAAAGAGAGACCACACCTTCACACTTTGCCATCTCCATTCCTCCTTCCTTATCCTCTTTCCCTTTCAATAATCCCTCACGTTTGGAGAAACCCTAGGAAGAGAGAACACAGGAGTAAGTGCTATATAATCAGTCGGCGGCTCATTTGTGCGAGATTTATATGGGTTTTATTTCTTCTCATTCATCTACTAATTCCATCCCTACACTTTCGATGAAGAAGAGAAGGAGCTTGCTAGATAGAAAGCCCCTGGATCTTGCCCTCGTTGTGGCAGTAAGGTCAAAGCCATGGACATCGAGATCCAGCGTAAGTTCTGCTTCTTGCCTCTCTGCTTCACCATCAAGTGGAAGTTCTTCTGTACTCTCTTTGCTCACCAATTAAAACTGTTCTTCTAGAATCGTTTACTCTCATAAAATTGCATCCTCTACTACAAATTCTTGTCAAATATGTGTTTGGAATGTAATTCATTCTCCGAGCGAGACGGTTCCTTGTATGTAAATCTCTTGCTGCGTTTGATTTTCTTTTCCTATACTTGTTTGGTTATTTTTCTAGTGATTTAGATTTTTGAGGTATTTGAACTTGAAGCATTAAAAATCTTACCTGTGCTGCTGTGCAGATGAATGGAAACCAAGTTGTCCTAACTTCTAACTGATCGATTTGCGTTTGAATTTCTTTTCCTTTAGTTTTCTTTCTCTATTTGAAATTTGGATTTATGTCTTGCCATTATTGCTCATTTGTAACTCAAGCAAAGGAACCAGAAGCCTTGTTTGATTAGTCCTATAAATGAAATTAAATGTTAAGATTTCCACTAGAAACTAGCATGTTTTTTAATATGAATCAGAGGTGTGCAATATATATATGTGTATGTATGTATATATAAGATTAAGATTAACTGATTAAGATCAGTCCAAACTCAGTATTATTTGTGTGAACTAAGGTCCTGCTTTCTTTTGATTAATTATAGATCGTTGGGTTTGTGCAACACTCACTCTTATGTTGTAGATGGACCTCTTTCAGTGGCAACTAAGGTCACAATTTGCAATTATATGATAAAGAGATCCTGCCATGACTTGTGTTTAGACTTGCTATCTTTTGCCTAATTCTAGATGCAGTCTTCTTCTCATAAGCATATTGGTGGTTGGCATGGAACACACATTTGAAATTATACACACTAACTTCATTTTATTATGAATATATTTATCCAAGTTTGTTCTGTTTTAGGAAAAATGGAGCCCACTGCACACTTTAGCACTATCAATACAGATAAGATGTATGGATCAACTACTTGAAAGTGGTGTTGATATTGATCTTAAGAACAAGGTGAGTATTTCATATTTTGGTTTACGAGCATGTGATGTAGTACAACAGCTTTTGCATAGATTTAATTTAGCTTTATTTGATCAAGCAGGAAGATCTCACCGCACTTCATATAGCTATCATAGGAAAGAAAGAAACTGTAATAAGCCATCTTTTACGAAAAGGTGCAAGTCCTAATGTCAAGGATAAGGTAAGGATACATCTTGCCACAGCTTCTAAAGCTGCTGACTGATTTTCAAAGAGCATCAATATTCATATGGTCATTGTTGTAATAGGATGGTGCTACCCACTTCATTATGCAGTTCAAGTTGGTGCCAAGCAAATTGTTAAGTTATTGATTAAATACAAGGTTGACATCAACGTTGCAGATAATGGGAGCTTTTTATTTAAAGAGAGATTTTTTTTCCTATACAAAAGAAATAAGACAACAAGAAATAAGGTAACTTTGTAATAGTAGGGAATATACAATTCAGCAGCTTGCATGTAGATTACAAATGGGGTATTTAATATTTTAATTTGTGCTGTGGACATTGATTGCTCCTAGATTATAATCACATTGATTGTTTTTAGTTTTTAATACATTATAAGATTTATTCAAATTTATTTAATGATAAAAGAAAATATGTAGGCATTTTTTGGATTTTCTAATCCAAAAAATGCCTATATTTATTTTTTTAAAAAAAATCACTTTTTAGACTGCATGTACTGTTCATGGGGTCTAAAAAGTGGCTTTTTTAGACCGCATGAACAGTACGTGCGGTCTAAAAAACCCACTTTTTAGACCGCGCGTGATACATGCGGTCTAAAAAAGGGACTTTTTAGACCTCACCAACATGCGGTCTAAAAATATATACTTTTTAAACCGGTCTTATCTAAACCGCGTCTATATGCAGTCTAAAAGGTCTTTTTTGTGCGGTCTAAAAAGTATTTTTTCTACTAGTGTACCATATATGCTTTACTTTCCAATGTGGCTTGAGTTGGCTTCCTTGCTTACACTTAAGGATTCTTCTTAGTAATTTCCACTCCTACACCACATGATGTATTTGGAATCAATACTAAGTCATTCTCCATGCATTATACCACTTAACAATACAATCTTAACCACTTAAGGTTCTTAGATGATAGTTTTGGCAATTGAGGTTCTAATGCTTCCAAAATTGTGCTCTTGATCTCACCCTACACAATTTCTAATTTTAAATCCTTTGGAAGCATCAAAAAGTTCAAAATCATCCTTTTTCCCTTCATAACTACAGCTGGACGAAATTCATAGCAAATTGGAGGAAAATGAGGTTTTGCGATATCACTTGCCATATACATGCACAACCTCACTCCTACATCAATTTCCTTTGATTCAATAACTTAAAACATTCATTTTCTATGCAGTATCAATTTAGTCACAGCCAAGGGGTTGTTAGAATAGGATTTGACCAATAGGGGGTGAATTGGTCTAATTAAAATTTTACGCGACTCTAAAATTAAATTAGAGAGATGAGAAAGATGTACATAGAGATTTATACTAGTTCGGTCCACCTGACCTACGTCCAGTCCTCAGATACCTCTAAGCTTTCCAAGTCCACTAATATCAATGAATAATCACTTTACACTTCAGAAGGAAGAAAAAAAATCTCCCCCTCTCTCTCACTTAATAAAAACAAGAAGTCACTTCCCTTCTTTTCGTATTTTTCATTAACCCACTTAAGATTCTTTAATCTTGAATAATACTCCCAGAGCTATAGGTTTGAATATGAATATTCTCTCAAGAGAATTGAATGCTAAGCACTAAAGTATTTATGACGGAGAAAATAGAACAGAGGAAGAAAATGAATGATCAGTAAATGCTATTTCTCAGTAGGTGCATTCTCTATCTTCCTCATCTTGAATGGTCTTCAATTTATAGTTGAGCAGTAATAAATGTCTGTTAGGAAGAACTTTGTTTCCGTTACTCTCAACTTCATTGTTCAATGTTGTGCGTTAAATGCTTCGGACACATGGTATGGCCGTGTTCCAAGTTTTTGTCTGTTGAGTGTATTCCGGTGAAGCAATCAGATGACCCATTCCTTGTTGTTAAGTGGAAAGAGTGAGCATTTATGTGTGCAGAATGAATTCAAATAAATGAAGCATAAAGAAGGAAAGATTTGAGAATAATGATGAGTTTCTGATAGTCTAAAACACTGTCAGTAAAAGGAGTGCTCGAGTATGAATATACAATAATCAAGTGTTGTTGCCAAGGTAACTCAGCCTTTTCTCATTGTTATGTTGAAGTACTTGAGTTATATTGATAGTACTCGAGTGCTCATAATACTTTTAATATATGCTTGAGTTTTCAAAGAAGTATTGTTATGAAATATAGAAATAATTCTTTTCATGTTTTCAAAGAAGTACTCTAGTGTTGAAGACAAAACTAGAGAGTATTGACATTACTTGAGTTCTTCCAGTGATACTTGGGTGTTTGTAAAGCAATTTATTGATAATACTCTCAATGATTCTTGAGTATGTACAAAATTGTTGTAACTGCTCGAGTGTTAGAAAAGATAACTCGAGTTTCAATGTGTTCTTCTCAAGGCAATTCCTTGCTTGGCTTTCGATACTTGAATTCTATGTTCTAATACTCAAGTTTTGAGAGTTAAAGTAAACACTTCTTTTGATCCTTGAGTGTCCTTTAGAGTATATAGTTTTAGAAAGAAAGTTTTAAGCTTGATACTCGAGTTTTGTTTCACAATACTTGAGTATTATCAATACTCTTGCAAATACTCGAGTTTCTTATGAAAGTATTGAAGTTCAAATATGATTTCAACAGCTCGATACTTGAGTATTTTTCTACAATACTCGAGTATTGACAGTATTTTTATGACTACTCGAGTGTTGTTGAAAGTGTTTTGTTTTGAAAACAATTTTATCCCTCGATACTCGAGTATTGTCAAGCAATACTCGAGTATTGTCAAGCAATACTCGAGTGTTGTCAGTACTTTCACCAATACTCAAGTCTCATTGAAAGTGTTGGATTTTTTAAAACTGATTTGACCATCGATACTCGAGTATTGAGACTCACTACTCGAGTGTTGTCAACACTTTTACCAAAATTCGTGTTATATTGAAAGTGTTGAGTTTTGGAGACTGATTTTGTTGAACTATATTAAATCTCATTACTCGAGTATAGTCAACACTTTTAGCAATACTCGAGTGTCATAGAGATTGCTAGTGAAAAACATTGAATTTTGAAAAACTAAATCATAATTGCTGTAAAAAAAATGTTTGTCATCATCAAAAGATTATCCCAATAGGGATGAGGGTTTATTGCCAAAATTCATAACAAGTCTCAATCAACTCAATCAAAGCATCCACATGTAGCAAATCATGCATTTGGATACTTACCAAAGCTCAGATACATACAAGCAGAAAACCAAACGCATCCATAACTCCAACATCCTGAGGAAGCATTTCAAGGAGGGAGACAGAATGTTAAGATACCAGGCTCGCTTCAAGTTCAAGAAGGGCAAATTTAAGACAGCTGTGATGGACTTTACATGATGGTTAAGGTACACGACTTCGGAATGGTATAACTGAAGGAAGAGACCTCGAACAAGATCTTTCAATGCAATGGTCATCTTCTCAAGCTCTATTCAGAGTCGGCTGAGCCAACTTGAGGCCAGGTCGTCCCTTTCCTTCATCTTTTACTTTTCACATGTCTTCCATCTTTTTCACACTATTTTGCATGTGACTGTGCTTGAGGTCTAAAAGGGACATACCAATAGAATAGGGTTTATTTTCTGTTACTTTTCATTGTGTTTAATAAATTTCCCCTATTTTTTGTTGAGCTAATTCTATCACACTCTCAATTGCATTATTTTGTTTAGCCATCTGGACACTCAGTGTCAAGCATGTGACTACGAGCTACAATGTGGACATTGCATTGAGTTGTGTGGAGGGAGGAGGTAAGTTGTGGAAGGTTGTTACAATTTGTTAAGCTGTGTCGTGCTGTGTGTGAAGTTTTCTTAATCTTCTATTACTTGAATATGAATTTGTGCATTGAATTGTATATGCATAGTGATAGTTTGTTGAGTTAGATTACTAAGCTAAGCATTTTAGGCCTGCGTGGGTGGTTTGAGAATTTGTTTGGGGGGGCTTACCAGGATTTAGAAAAGCAAAAGTGCCTTTGTGAACTTCAGGTCATGATATACAACTTTTAAGTTGCGACCTTGAGAGTTGTGTTAGATGAGCTCTCTGTGCTTGTTAAGTCGTGACTTTATTATTTCACTCACAACCTAAAGTTTTGAGTGTAACACCTCTCTTTACTAGATTCATTATCCATGAGACCTTAATGTGACCCTTGGAGTCCATTACGTGAGCTAGAATTAGTTATCTTGTTGAATTTCAAAATACCTACTTGAGTTACTATTCCTTTGGACGATTGGAATTTTGGCCCAACTTCAGAAATTCACAACTAATTCTAGAAAAAATTAAACCAAGTGATTTGGATCTCTAATTAAAGGTTTCTCAATCCCTTATGAGGGAAAAATATCCCTTGCACCAAAGTAATGCCCAAACAAAGCTGAAAATAGTTGGAAAAATCACTATTCATTTGGTCTAAACTGAGATATTTCATTGTGGTGAACTTTTCCAACAAAAACGGAAGTTTCTCTCTAACCATGTTCGTTGCGGTGAACTTTTGAGTTCGCTGCAGCGAACTCCTTCAGATTACACTTTACCGAGGCGAACTTCTGCTGTGAAATTTTCTGTTGAACTTTGAAAAATCATAACTTTGTCCACATAGCTCCAAATTGAGCAAACTAGGACTCTAACAAAATATTGTTAAAAGATCTATTTGCATGCAAAATTTCATGGCAATTGGATTCCATTTTCTCAAATTATCCTATTTTGTCACTTTTTAAGGGTTTTGGACCCTTTTTAGCCAATTTGCATGCTCGATTTCATTTCTTCATGCATTTCACCTCATCACACACTTATTTTTATCACATAACACAACAATGACTTAGTGTAGGAGTTTAACTTACATTTATCCACATGTGCATCAAAAAGTCACATTTATGCACATCAAAATGCCATATATGGAATGTGCAACTTGTGCATTCTCATGGAAGCCCTCACCATTCATTCTTGGACGTCCTTCCCTTTGCCCTTGGAACATGTACCTTTGGTTTTTCATTGGAGAGAATGAAATTTCAAAGAAATTCTAGTAGCAAATATTTCTAACAAAATATCAACATGCAAGATTAATTGGATATAATCTAGTATGCCATGACATGAACAACAATACCTTACTTCTAACATATTTGCATAAGGCTAAGGCAATCATTGCATAGCTACAACAATGCAGACTCATAAGCAACGATTTACATGTTAAGTGGCTACAACTACACATCAAAGATGGCCAATAACATATACAACAATCAATGCAAAGTGGATGCAAAGTTAGAAGTTTTGCTACCTTAAAATATTTGGCGTTCCAATGAGGCTTGAGTTGGCTTCCTTGTTGCACTTTAGGATTCTTCTTAGTAATTTCTACTCCTACACCACATGATGTATTTGCATCAATACTAAGTCATTTTTAATGCCTTATGTCACTCGACAACATAAACTTAACCACTTAAGGTTCTTTGATGCTAACTTTGGCAATTGAGGTTCTAATGCTTCCAAAGTGTGCTTCTTGATCTCACCCTAGACAATTTCTCATTCTGAATCCAATGGAAGCATCAAAACACTCAAAATCATCCATTTCCCCCTCATAACTACAGCTGGACGAAATTCATAGCAAATTGGAGGAAAATGAGGTTTTGCAATATCTTTTTTCATAAACATGCATAACCTGAATTCTACATCCTTTCCTCACCATTAATCAACATGCACACATGCATATGCATGCCTCATGAACCTTGGTCAGCCTTAAGGATGAGGGTTTTATGCCATAAATTTATAACAACCTTAAACCATCTTAAACAAAGCCTCTACATGCAACAAAACATGAATAGAGTTGATCTAAGATGCTTGTTACTTCCAATTCTTGCTATTTTTCATTTTCTCTCACTAGACCTTCCAAGAACCCTTCTTGGAACTCATCATACATAGCCTTAGAGAGAAAACTAAGCTGATAGAAAGGAAGAACAGAGCTCCTAGACTGATTTCTATGGAAGAATCAAGCCAAAAACCACTTCTTACCTTTGATTCTTGCTTGATTTCTCCTTCTTGAGCTTGTTATTCACCTTCAGCTGCTTCTCTCTCTATTTTCTAGAGGCTACACGAAATTATGGACAGGAAATGAAGACTTGAAGGCTAAATAAAGTCTATCCAAGTGTTATAACACGTGGGGTCTAATTATACTAATAAAGCCACTTTATATTGATAAAACTACCACTTTTCTAAATATCTTTCATTTTCTTTTCATCTTTTACTATGAAGATCACAATTGGCAGCTTCTAACCCCCACAATTCATGTTATAAAAGTGAAAATACTTTATGTCTATTTTATATGATTGTTTCCTATCGGAAATGCTTTTTGGGAATTTTCTGATCACTTGACTAGTTTAATGTCTCTAAAAATTCCCAAAATTCAACTGATCACTTAATGATTTTTTTCATCTCAAATAGCCTTCAAATATGCTCTATATAAAGTTTCTCCTGAAAACCCTAATTCAAGGATTTTCAGCCTTTTGTACTACCGTTCCGGCAAACTGTTGCTAACTTAAGGTTGAAATCAATTTTATAAAATAGAGCATTTTCCAAGCAATTTTTCATGATTTTAAAATAAATTTTTAAGGTCTCTAGATATTTCAAATAATTATATTGAGCTATAAATCCAAAAATCAGCTAAATATAAATGACCTTAAAAATTCCCGTAAGGGTTATTTTGGTCATTCTAACTTTAACTGGACCTCAATTCATGGTCAGTGATTTTTTCTCTACATTTTTAGGCCTAGGACCATTTTCTGATATTTTGGTCATCTTTTTCCCAAAATGACCATTTTGCCCCTACATTTTTGAAATTTTGCAAAATGGCATTTCTGGACTTCCTTCCATAACTTTTCACTCCCAGATCCTTAATCTCTCTATAGCCCATAGTTTAGCTTTAATTCTGGTTACAGAAAAATGAGGATGTTACATTGAGCCCTTTTGTTTCCCTTCTTATAGGTCGCAACCTAGTGTCTTATAAGTCACGACCTGAGGCCTAATAGGTCGTGACCTAGAGTTCCATAAGTTGAGACCTGAGTTTGTATTTTAGAAACCCTAAGGCATTTATATTAGAAATTCCTTGTAACTCTTCATTCCCCTTCTGTAGCGGTTGCAACCTTTTGCCTCCTCTCCCCCCTCAAACACTGCAACCCTTTCCCCTACGATCAGCCATAACCGTGTTGAGATAATGTTTTGATGATGACAAATATGTTTTTGAAATTGTGTTTGAATTGTGTGTTTTCAAAAAGGTTTAAATAAATTTCGAGTTTCAGTGAAATGTTTGAGAGAACTTGAGTTATAATTGTTGGAACTCGAGTTACTGTGCTTAAAAACGTTTTACAAATCTCAAACTTTCAAGAGAACTCAAGGTTTGATTCAAGTTCTGTCAAAACTCGAGTTCTGGATGATAAAACTCGAGTCTCGGGTGTTGAAAAAGCTTTAGAAATTCAAAACTCTCTTTAGAACTCGAGTTTGAATAAAAGTTTTAGTATAACTCGAGTTTCATGTTTTAAAACTCGAGTTTCGGGCTTTAGAAAAGTTTTAGAAATACAAAACTCTTTACAGAACTCGAGTTGAAGTAAAAGTTTTGGAGGAACTCGAGTTTTGTGTTTTAAAACTCGAGTTTCGTACGTTGGAAGTGTTTTGGAAAAATCGAACTCTCAGAGAAAACTCAAGTTATGTTGGAAGTTTTGACAGAACTCGAGTTTCGTTTGTAGAACTCGAGTTTCGGGCTTTAAAACTATGTTGAAAAACAAAACTTCCATTCAGAACTCGAGTTATATTAAAAGTTTTGATGGAACTCGAGTTATGGCTAACAGAACTCGAGTTTCAAAGAGAGAGAAACACAACTTCCTTTCAAAACTTGAAATTTCGGTGAAAGTTTTGGTAGAACTCGAGTTTGGTTTAACGGAACTCGAGTTTCGAAGAAAGAGAAACTCATCTAAGCGAAAGTTCTCACAGAACTCGAGTTCCAGGATTACAGAACTCGAGTTTCGGGCTGAGGAAAATTTCTGAACTTCCAAACTTCTTTTCAAACTTGAAGTTTCGCTTAGAGTTTTCATAGAACTCAAGTTTGGTGAGCCAGAACTCGAGTTTCGAGAGACAAACTTGTTTTAAACGTAAAACTTCCAATGCAACTCGAGTTTCATATAAAAGTTATCTTTTGAAAATCCTATAACTTGATGTTTTGTGAAGGACAACTCGAGTTTCGAAGAGAAAACACGTTGTAACTCAAAACTCTCAAGGCAACTCGAGTTTCACATGAAAGTTATGATTTGAGAAGTATCAAAACTTGAAGTTTTGCATACTGGAACTCAAGTTTCGAAGAGCACTTCGCAGCGTGACTTCCAGTAACCTCTGAAAATCGAGTTTCAAGTTCTGTAACTCAAGTTTTATCAAAACTCTTATTTAAACTCGAGTTACAACAAAAGTTTCGAAGATTTCTATATTGAAAATTTGCAAGAACTCGAGTTATGAGAAAGGAAAACTCGAGTTTAGTTTCCGACAGTTGTGCGACGCTGTCAGAAAGCATTATACAGATTTCAAATTAGTGTTCTGTTCATGCAGCGTTTATTTAATCTCTTTGACAGATCAGAAAGGAGCTTCAACGGGCAAATTCTAAGCACTGAGTCTAACGGAAACTTGATTGACTCCAACGGCTCTTTAATTCTCCGCATCTATAAAAGGCGACGCCGTGAAGAACGAAATACAGAGCAGCGAACGCACATGAAAACCTTATTACGCTATCTACTCTGTTTTTCTTACTCTCATATTCAAGTGCTTCAGTGATTATCTTTCAATTCTCAGAAAGGAGAATATACTTGTTATTTATTGATTTTGTGAGAGTTACTCAAGGTTGGAGAATCTTGAGTTGAGTGTGTTGAGAGACGAGCAAAAGTGTCTGTGGGTTAGTTTGAGTTAGGAAGGGGGAGAGTCCTTCTTCGGATTGGTTGTAATCTGTTGAGATTAGTGGATTTGAAAAGCTCAGAGGATTCTGAGGACTGGACGTAGGTCAGAGAGGGCCGAACCAGGATAAACCACTTTGTCCATTTCCTTCATACTCTGTTTTTATGCTTTTAACGTTGCGAAAATTTTATCTGACCAATTCACCCCCCCTCTTGGTCAAATCCGATCCTAACAAACCGTTCGTTCCTTAAAGGTGAAACCCTCCTTCACTCCTCCTCTCTATAAATACTCCTCCTCCTCCCCATTTCCTTTGCCAAGATTCAAGTGTGGGTGTCTCATCTAGTTCTCCCTTTCCTTTACACTCTTACAGTAACCTCTTCCCCACTCTCTCAAGGTATCATTTTCTTTCCCTTTGCTGTTTGTAGATAGGTTAGTTGTTTATTCTTTTAGGTTTAGATTTGAAGTTAATGGGATGAGAGTTTGCTGTCAATGCTACAGTGATTATTGGTTGAATTTCATTTTTGAAAACTCTATTGCTATGTTGGAACTAGTTTTGCTCTAAACTATTGCTATGAAATGGTCTTAAATGGTTTAGAATTCAATTTTCAAAGTTTCTGGATTTTAGGTCGTGACTTACTTTCCACATGTCGAGACCTAAACTACTGATTTTCTGCAGAACTACTCTTGGGACAATTCAAGTCGCGACTAGTGTTCCCGTAAGTTGTGACCTAGATTACCAGAAGGAGTTTGTACCTATTTTCATGGCCAAACTCAGTTTCCCTCAAAGATTTCAATCATTCAGTCATTAATTGAGTAGCATTGGTTCAAGGATTAGGGTGGGTAGTTTCCATAAGTTCATTGTAGCATATTCTCTTCTATCTCTTACATTAGGTTTTTCTTGGTTTTTCTTTGTTTGCTCTATTCATCCCTCTTCAAGAAAAAATGGTGTGCACCAAGAACCTATGTGTTGGAAGTGAACTTGAAGAAGTGCCATCGGTCCATCTGTCAAGGGCCGAAGTAGTTAAGAAGTTTGGCAATAGGGGAGCAGTCCAAGAGCGCTACTTCCCAGAGACTCGTTAGTTCGAGTTCTATCAGAAAGCGGTTGATTTGGGACTTGACGAACTCATGAAGAAAAGGACCAAGACGAACTTGACACTGGTTCATGAGTTCTACACACACTCTGCTACTTATCAAACACGGGATTGTCGCCTTCCGGTTCGATACAAGATGGTTGGACCAAGATAATGCAGTATAGTGGGCATCTTATCGTTCTTCTCGAGGAACGGTTTATTGGTTATCCTAGCCTAAATTGGAAATTAAAAACATGTTAAATTGGGAATGAAAAAGGGGAGTGTGATCTAGAAAACAAAAAGAACTATGAATCTAAATATTTTTTAGTCTTTTTAATAAATAAAAGTATGCTTTGGATTAAAGGGAATGTGTGATAAAATAGGTTCTTAGTGATGGGAACTTAGGTTTCCTTGTTCTTACTTTGATATGGGACTTTAATCTCTCTGAGTCTAATGGAAAAAAAACCCCAAGCAATCACTTGGGTCCAAAGATTTAATTAATGCAAATCACTTGAATCCAAGTTAATTAACATTTCTTAAAAGATTGTTAAACATCACTTAGAGTGTAAATGGAGGAATGATGCTCATGTTCTCAATGGATTGCAATCACCAAGAGGCTAAAGTTTTAGCCTCTCATAGCTCTAGAAACACAGTTGTAATCATATCTGCCATGGGAAGAGTGAAGAAGGAGATGAAAATGTGAAGAAGGAGGTGGTGGAGAATGTTTAAATGGTTTGGAATGGTGGAAGATGATGAAAATTGCTGGAAAATGGAAGGATAATGGATGGAACTTGTTGGCTACTTCAAATAAGGAGAGAGTTGGTCCCTGGCCTTGCAAATCTGTAGAATGGGTTCTTCCCTTCGTGGTGGCTCTTCCCTTAAGTAAAGGAAGCTGTTGACCTTATCCAAAACGCATAGCTACATTTTCACTCTATGAGGTCGCGACTTCACATGACTTAGGTCGCAACATGAACATGATTAAGTCATGACATTAATATAATTAGTCGCGACTAGATAGATCAACACAGCCTCTGAGATTACCTCCAAGTAGTGATTTATTGGTTATAGTCGCGACTCAAACGGCACAGTGGCACTCTACTTGCAATTCCTCCCTTTTAACAAACTGTAGCTCCTTCAAAAAATCATCCTTGGGCTTGAATATCTCCTCCACACTCTTGCAACTATGCAAAGAGACTTGTTGAAGAATCAAACACTGAAATTCAAAGGCATGTGTAGTTGAAAGAGATAATTCACTCCCTTTCCCCCTTGTGTCAGTAAATATGCAATGCATGGATTGATATAGATAAAAGAGACCTAAATGCATGCAAGACAGGTTAAAAGTGTCATAGAATACCCAAAAATAGGTTGGAAAAAGATGTAAATATTGGTATTAATTAGCCACCATAGGCTCTCTTGGGATAAGCTATTGGAACTAGGACTTCACTATTGATGAGACAGACATCCACCGCTTTTACAAACTATCTGTAATCGACCTCTGTCAGTTTCAACATTACAAGATAAACCTAAAACATGTTGACTGGAGGCACGCATTTGAAGTAATGGGGGTTGAGAATGCAGGGTGGACCACCAAGGGCGATAAGCAGTTCTTCGGGAGAAAGTACATGAATGAGGAAGCCAAAATTTGGCTCAACTTCATGACATACAACATTACCCCCTTGCCCATATTTCTCATGTCACCGTGGAGGGTGAACTATTGCTGTATCTTCTTGATAGAACCCAATATTTACATGGTTTTCTTGATTGTTTTATGGTGTTTTGTAACACCTTTACCCTCACTTTCCATGCATTTATACTATTATTGATTATATTGATTTGTGCATTGCATTATACTTATTTAAGGGTAAAAATGGGTCATTTATCTCATCCAAACTGTGAATGCCTTGATCTCTAATTCATTTAACTTTTACAAAGCTCTTTGCCTTTATTTTTAGGCATTTGGAGGAGACTTGAAGACCTAGTATGGAGCATTGAAGGAGCCACAAGTTCATCAAGAGCTACAAATAAGCAAAGAAGCCCTCTGCCACTATTAGGTCGTGACCTAAATTCTCAAGTCGTGACTTGGATGTATTTTTCAAAAGATGTGGATTTTACCACACGTCGCGATGCAATTGACCCGGTTATAACTTGACTGTTCCTAGGTCGCAACCTCACTCTACCAGGTCATGACCTTAGCGCTTATTATTGAAGCTATGCATTTTGAATTAGGTCATCCATCTACTACATATATGGGAGGCAACCACCACGAAGAAAATTGTCTCCCTCTCTACAAATTTGCAGAGTAAAGCCCTCAACATTGCTCCCTCAACCTCCAAACTTCCCCATCCATTCCCTCTTCCATTTTCTTCATTTCTTAACCATTTTATGCACCTCCAACACATTCAAACCAGTTCTACTACCTTCTTCTCCATATTCTCCACTCCTTTTTAGTTTCTCTCATGGCAGAACATATATGTAGTGATAGCTACATTTTGGAAGCAATGAGAGGCTAAAATCCTTAGTCTCTTGGTGAAGGAAAACAAAGCTTGAGTTCATGGGCTTATTAGGGGAGTTCTACTTAGTCTTGATCTATGTCTGAACTTTTGTTGGATATTTCTAGATTTAGGAATTCCTACTGTCATGTAAACCAAGATTACATATTTGTGATTTTGTGATTAAACTATGCATTTGGATTAGATGATGTGTTTATGCTAAATTACATATGCATTGCAGTTGTAATTAATCCATTGTATTCAATTAATTGTCAATGATTGTTGATGGTTAATGTGTGTACTTGGATTCTTTGGTTATTGATTTACAATCATTGGAGCATTTGCATCACCCATTCAATTGCACTCTAAGTGGTTTTAAACAATGTGTTAAGAGGTGTTAATTAACTTGGATCCAGTGTGTTTTCATTCATTAAAATATTGGACCTAAGTGATTGCTTGGGGTTTTTATCTAGACTTTGAGAGTTATAAACTTTCAAATCATTTTTTGTGAGAAATGATAGCTGAGTTCCCATCACCAAGGGCCTATCTCTTCATATCTTTGATTCAATTCAACCATTCCATTGTTAAACCAAAATACCATAAAGATTTTCTTCTTGCATTGTTTTGTTATTGCACCATAGTTTCCATAAACCAAAACCACATTTTCATACCCAAGTTCAACATGTTTTTGATAACCAATTTAGATTAGGATAATCAATAAACTGCTCCTCAAGAAGAATGATTGGTTGCCCACTATACTACATTATTTTGGTGCAATCATTTTGTATCGAATCGGAAGGAGACAAAACCATGTCTGATCACTTCTCAAGACCGGACAACCAGTAGATGTGGCGATAATTGCTTGGGATCAAATGCTGCACTATGTCAACAGTGCTCAATCTTTGCTCGAGTATCCCCATCTCATCACCGACCTATGCAAAGTAAGGAAACTTCTAGAGAAGAAGACAGATCAACCCTGATCCCTATCAGTACAAGGGTGTTCACTGCGCCAAAGCAATCTTCCGAAGCTGCAGATCCAATAGGAGTAGGAAGAAAGGAAAAAGGCTAGCTATGGAAGAGCTAGAGGAGGAAACTGAGGAGAGTGATCATGACATCACCCTAAATTCACTAAGCAATCAGATTGCCAATCTGAGCGACCAGGTCATATCCTTAAACTAGTAAGTGATGGCCAATGAATTCAGGAGACATAGGTTCATAGATCCTTTAATTCTACAAATGGCCAAATTGCTCCAAGTGTACTTCCCTCCAAGATTCAAAGAGACGTTCTGGTAGAATTCCATTCCTTCCTCTACTTTCTTTCCAGTGGGACCAGGACAGTCTTCAAGAGAAGAAGTAGGTGCAAGGAAGGGAGGTGAAGAAGCAAGTGTAGAAGGAGCTAGAGTTCATTGAAGGGAAGAAATCTGCAAGTAGAGTGCCACTAGGCTTCTTTAGTCACCACCACAAATAATATACGAGACTTTTATGCAACTTCAAAGGTTGTCTTGACCTTGTATGTCGCGACCTAATGTAATTAAGTCATGACCAAATTCTGTTAAAGTCACGACATTAATATTACTAAGTCACGACATAATTGTTGAAAATGTAGTTGTGCATTTTGGATTAGGTCAATAGCCTTCTACACACAAAAAGGGAAAGCCACCATGAAATTAGACCCATTCTGCAGATTTGGAGAATCCTGTGGAAGCCATTGCTCTCTCTTAGAAGTAGCCACTAATCCCTACTCATTCCCCTTCCATTTCCCAACACCTCCTTTCATCTCCCACAATTCCCAACCATCCAACCCTTCTTCATCACTCTTTCCTTCACATTTACAGCTTCATCTTCACTTCTCCCATGGTAGACAACCACTGTGATTGCAGCTGCATTCTTGAAGCTATGAGAGGCTAAAACCTTAGCCTCTTGGTGATGGAGAATGAGGCCTAAGCTCTGGGATTCATTGGGGAGTATTTCTAGTCTAATCTTGCATTTGAACATTTGTAGAAATTTCTAGATTTAGAGGTTTCTACTGTTATGAGCATTGTGTTTACAGATTTGTAATCCTTCGGTTGGACTATGTATTTGAATTGGAAGATGTTTTATGTTGATTGGTATATATATATTTCATTTTTGAATCCTCGTGTTCACCTAGTTATCGATGATTGTTGGTGGTTAGTTGTTCATTAGGTTTTTGTGATTGTGATTGCAATCTATTGAATACATGAGCATCATTCATCTTGTTGCATTCTGAGTGTCATTTAACAATGTTTCAAGAAATGTTCATTAACTTGGGTTCAAGTGAATGGCATTAATTAAATCATTGAACCTAAGTGATTGCTTAGGGTTTCTCCATTAAACTTAGAAGGATTAACCTCCCATATTACAGCTAGAGAAAGGAAGGCTGAGTTCTCATCACTAAGAGTCTATTTCTCATACAATCCCTTTAATCCAAAGCACACTTTTAATTATAAAAAAAGACCAAAAATATTTTACCACGCACATTTCCTGTGTTTTGCATTACAACTTTTATTTACTGAATCAAAACCCCCCATTTTCATCCAAGTTTAGCATGTTTTCAATAACCAATCTAGACCAGGATAGCCAATAAACCACTCCTCAAGAAGAACGATTGGTTGCCCACTATACTGCATTGTTTTGGGTGTAATTATTTTGTATCGAACCGGAAGACAACAAAACCGTTTCCGATCAATGGCATCGTTGCCGGGGATCCAATTAATTGGTTCCTTAGTAATTGGTTATTATCACCATTGTTGACTTGGGCTGGTTCTCGTTGAGCTTTAGACTTAGCTTTCTGTTTTTGAAATTGCATAACATATAAAATTTTACAGAAATACAAACCAACATTCTTGTTTTCTTTGATACTTTTGCATCTGCACCCTTACACAGCTTCTTGCATTTATTCTTACCTGATCCTAAGTACTTAGGCAATTGTTGTAAGGTTTTATACTGTTTATGCATAGCTATCTGCATTTGGCCAAGTAACTTGGTGAGTTTTTGAATTTGTTTGAGGGCAGCAGCTCCAGTACCTCTGTAAGTTGTGACATACTATAATTCTAGTTGTGACCTACAGCATTTTCCTCTCCAGGGATTACTCTCAGTACATTTTTTGTCGTGACCTATCACATTTAAGTCGCAACCTGAGTGTTTTGTTTCAACCAAAAATTTTCTAAGTGTTCATTCTTGCTTCTCAATGCTCTCGGTACACTTTTACTCGCAACCTATAACATTTAAGTCGCGACTTGAATGAACTCTATCTCCAAAAACATCTTAACTATCCAGGATTGTATTCATCTTGTGTTTGCACATACATTTGAGAGTGTACATCACTTACTGCACCTCAAACTCACTGAGCACTATTAGAATTCACAAAGTTTGCATTCAACTTGATTCAAAAACATGGTACATATTAGTTTTGGCTGCAATTGTTTTTCTAGAATTTTACTTGTGCATAATTGTCAGAGTGCTTGTATACAGAGAGGACATAGAGGTAGAAGAGGAGAGAAACAGAACACCCCAACACACCCACTCTACATAACCTTCCCTATTCATCCAGTGAGAGTGAGGAAGTAGAAGAGGAAATCATGGCTGAAATACCCCCACCTATTGGTCTTGGGAATCATAATGGAAATCATAATAGACCTAATAACGGGAATGGTCATGAAGAACAAGGAGAGAATAATGGACACAATAGAATTAATGACCCATATAGGGGTAGGACGATTAAAGAGTTAACGCAGTTTGATGGCAATTTTGATCCTATGCCTGGTGTTGTTCCTACTTTTAATGATGACTTTGAAATAAAGGGTCAATTGATACACTCACTACCTAATTTTCATGGACTTGTAGGTGAAAATCCTTATCTCCACCTCAAGACGCTATACATGCAGTGCATGTCCATGAAGCCTGTGGAGCCAATATTGATGACATGATGTGGAAGGTGTTTCATACCTCTTTGGAAGGGAAGGCTAAAGAATGGTACATGAATCTACCACTCTATGTAGACAATGCTTACGAATCATGGACAAGCTTGAAGAAAGCCTTCTTGGACAAGTACTTTCCATCCACCAAGATTTCAACTGCATGTAAAGAGATATCGGCTGGAAAGTTGAGGCGTATGAATCATTTTTTTAGTACTGGAGTCAGTTCCAAAAAATGCTCAGGAGCATTTAGTCCTGTATTTCTAGAATGGACTTCTAACTTATGATGCCCAAGTTTTGGATGTCGCTACTAATGGTTCAGTGGAGAATATGGAACCTAGGGGTGCATGGGAATTAATTAGGACTTTTACTTTGAACTGACAACATGCAAGCCCCAGGGACCTCGGAGATCATAAGGCAGACAGAGACCCTCTTTTGGTGAAGCTTGCTCAAGACATGTCAAGACTTACAAGCACGGTTGAGAGTTTGCGACCCACGAAACCTTAATCCCTTGCTATGGTAGCTTTCACTTGCGGTGATTGTGATTCTCCTATGCACCTCACTCAAAATTGCCCAGGGCCTGTGGAAGATATTAATGCTCTATTCCAAGGAAGGGATGGGCAATATTCACAGAGAGACCTCTACTCTAACACCTATAACCAAGGGTGGAGGGATCATCCTAACTTCAAGTGGGGTGGAGGAACAAATAGACCTTAATGCCAAGGTGGACAAGGGACTCAATTTCATCAAACCGGTGCCTCATCAAGTGGCTACCAAGGTCATTCTCGAGCTGTAATGCCTACATCAAGTAACAATATGGTTCATCAACAGCCGCTTAGAATGGATGAGACTTCTCAACTATTGAAAAGCATGGACGCCTAGATGACCAATATTGAAGGGTGTTTAAAGGAAAGTGATGAAAGATTTGTTTCTATCACTACAATTTTGCAAGGTATACAAAAGGATAATTCAGATGTTAGTAAGAAGATGGAAGCACTTACATTGAAAAATGGTGAGATCACAAGTCACCTAACCCAGTTCTCTAACACCGTCACTGACCTGCAAGCTAAGATGGGGGTAGTATTCCCTCTAACACAGTAATAAATCCCAAATCCCTCAATGCTACCACCCTAAGAAGTGGGAAGATGGTTCACTTTGAGGGTGAAAGGAGTGTGAATGCTGAATCTCACCGATCAATGACTAACCCTCCACTCTCCCCAATTAAATTAGGGAAATTTGAAAGCTTCAAGGAAGAGGAGCTCATGCTGAAGAGAAAAATGCAAGGGGAAAGAATCATTCAAGATGAACCCACGTGCATGAACCCGAATCTGAAGAAAAAGCACAAGAGAATGACAACATAGCGGCAAGAGTAGCATATAAAGGCAAGCAAAGGGAAGAGAATGTGGAGTCTAGCAAGTAGGGAGCCTCAATGCCTGTAGGTAAGGAGGTAACTTCTAAGGACCTTCCCTTCCCTAAATCTTTCTTTTCTAGTAAAAACAAATCTGACTCTGAGTTTGCAACTGAAACTTATAACTTGTTTAACAAACTTGAAATCAATGTGCCCATGGTTCAGTTTCTAATAGGGAATCCTAAATATGTTAAGCTGCTCAAAGAATTGTGTGATGACAAATAGAGATTTAGGCCCTTAGAATGAATCCAAGTCAGTGCCAATGTGTCCTCTGTAACGAACCCACCCTGCTTCTGGATTTCCCCACTGGCGGCACACACACGCCAAACCAGGGGTGTTACCTCCCTGACAGAGCGTCCCGCACAAGGTTATAACTCGTCCCCTACGAGTTTCACACTTCGCCTCCCCAGGGATCGAAGCCACTACCTGGGGGTAAGTAGCGCCTCAATGCATCCCTGGTAGCCACTAGACCAAATGGCCTAGTGGTTACCAGGGATGTATTGAGGCCCTTGTTATCCCCAGCAAGCGTGTTCGATCCCTGGGGGGGCGATTTGTGAAGCCAGCAGGGGGCTGGGTATAACCTCGGCTGGGTTTGGCGTGTTGTGTGCCGCCTAGCCATGTCCGCCCGGTTTGACGAGTTGTGTGCCGCCGTGGTGTTACATTAAAAAGGCGCCTTTTTAATGTAACGAACCCACCCTGCTTCTGGATTTCCCCACTGGCGGCACACACACGCCAAACCAGGGGTGTTACCTCCCTGACAGAGCGTTCCGCACAAGGATATAACTCGTCCCCTACGAGTTTCACACTTCGCCTCCCCAGGGATCGAAGCCACTACCTGGGGGTAAGTAGCGCCTCAATACATCCCTGGTAACCACTAGGCCATTTGGTCTAGTGGCTACC